>JANQAP020000551.1:570767-581025 GCA_026874005.2 Erythroxylum coriaceum | reverse complement strand
AACATACAAAATGAATCCTAAACTAGAACAATAAACAACAATTATGCTAGAAAACATATGCTAATTACCTATAAAAATATATCCTAACGCACACCTATCAGTAGAGAAGTCCAAAGTTGATCTTATTTCTTCTTTACCTTACCCATCTACTGTGAGGGAAGTGAGTTCTTTTCTTGGGCATGCAAGTTTTTATCGAAGGTTCATTAAGGAATTTTTAAAGATAGCTGCACCAGTATACAAGCTTCTTTAATAAGATGTCTCCTTTGAGTTCGATGAGAAGTGGCAGGAAGCATTCAACAAACTTAAGGAGCTTCTAACATCCCCACCGGGGATTCAACCGCCAGATTAGAACCTCCCCTTAGAGATCATGTGTGATGCGAGCGGTTATACAATGGGGTGGTTCTAGGACAAAGAGTGGGAAAAGTTTTACATGTCATCTACTATGCTTCAAAGACTCTAAACCCAACTCAATTGAATTATTCTACTACTAAAAAAGAATTGTTATTTATGGATTTTGCTTTGAAAAATTTTGATCGTATTTGCTTGGTGCTAAAGTGATTGTTTATTCTGACCATGCAGTTTTACGATACTTACTCACAAAAGATGAAGCAAAATTGAAGCTGATTAGATGGATTCTCCTCCTTGAGGAATTCAACTTGGAGATCAGAGATAAGAAGGGGGCAGAAAACGTGGTAGTGGACCATCTCAATCGTTTGATAAAGGAAGAAGATGATATCCCTCACGAGTTTTGGAGTGAAAAGAACAGCTCATAAAGTTTTGGAGAGCGGCTTCTACTGGCCAACGTTGTTCAAAGATGCATATACCTTTTACAAATCCCATGATAGATGCCAACGATCAGGTAACCTGTCCCATAAGGATCAATTGCCACAAAATTCTTTACTTTTTTGTGAAATTTTTTACATTTGGGGTATTGATTTTATGGGACCTTTCCCTCCATCTTTTGGCTTTACTTATATATTGCTTGTGGTTGATTATGTTTCTAAATGGGTGGAAGCCAAAGCCACTAGGACTGACGTTGTGAAGTTTGTTGCATATTTTATTAAGGCTAACATTCTTTCTAGGTTCGGGATACCTAAAGCCATCATTAGTGACAGAGGAACCCACTTTTGCAATAGGGTGATGGAAGTAATGTTTATAAAAAATCACATCATGCACAAAGTTTCTACTACTTACCATCCCCAAACCAAAGGGCAAGCTGAAGTCTCAAATCGAGAAATCAATTTAATCATAGAGAAAACTATGCAGCCCAATAGGAAGGATTGGAGCATAAGATTGGAAGACGCACTGTGGGCTTACAGGATGACTTACAAAACACTAATTGGGATGGCGCCGTATAGGCTAGTGTTTGGGAAGCCATGTCATCTTCCAGTGGAACTACAACATAATGCATATTAGGCTATCAGAAGATGCAACATAAATTTGGATGATGCGGGAGTGCATAGGAAGTTACAGCTTCAAGAGTTGGAAGAGATAAGGAATGAGTCATATCAAATGCAGTAATATATAAGGAAAGGACGAAAGCTTTTCATGATAAGATTATTTCGAGGAAAAGCTTCTCGGTGGGCTAGAAAGTGTTACTATATCATTCCAAACTCAAACTCTTTCTAGGTAAGTTGCGTTTCCATTGGGTTAATCTGTTGTTATCACTTATATCTTTCCTTTTGGTGCAGTGAAGATACGGAGTCTCAAAACTAACAAGACATTTAGAGTGAATGGTCATTGCTTAAAGTTTTATTATGAAGACTTCCAAACAGAGGATTTGGAGGTGTTGATGCTTGAGGATGTGACTACTGTCACTTGATGCACACTACTAAAGGTCAAGCCGATGATGTTAAACAAAGACGCTGCTTGGGAGGCAACCCAAGGGGAGTTAATTTATGTCTTTTACATTTTTCCTTTTACTATTTTTGTGAGCTGCTCCATTTCTTGCATTTAATTTTACATTGAGGATAATGTAAGTTTTAATTGTGGGGATAGGGTACATTAGTTTTTACGCATGTTTTTTAGCTTAATTGTAGCCTATGTGACTTCTTAGGCGGTTTTCAAAATCAAACGAACAAAATTGAAAATTTTCTTGTTTTCTACTTCTTTTAAGATTATTTAGTCATAATTAGAGTGTGAATTGATTAGTAAAATCCGTAGCAAATTTTGGCATGTACTTTTCCTCTTGTGGTTTGTTAATGTGCATTATTCTTAGAAGAGCAGTAGCTAATGGTAGATAAAAAACAGTGAGCTTTTGAGCCATATTAGATTGACACATCTATGTTAGTCTTACTATTTTGTTTGTTATGTGTGACCTTCATGACATATACATCCTTACTTTGCATTGATTTTCTATTCAAAACCACATTTTTATCACATGCATTTTTATGAAAATAATTAGGCATTCTTCGTTGATTACGAGCTACATTAGCCAAATAGCCTACCCAACTATGTGAATTTTCCTTTGCTAACCCCTTTTGAGCTTTATTATCCTTTACTTTTATATAAACCACATTACATATACCTAACCAAATGCCCTACCTAAGTCTTAAAACTATTAGAGAATTTGTTAATTCTTGATGAATAGGATTGTGCAAAAGCCTAAGTGTGGGGTATGCATACATATGGGTTGGCTATATTCATTAAAATTCCATGTTATAAATCTTATGTTGATGCAGCTTCTATCACTTGTACTTTTGGAAAAAAAAGAAAGAAAAGGAAAGGAAAAAAAGTAAGAAAAGAAAAGGAAAAATGTGAGTTTGAATAAAAGTATCAAGGAGGAAATACAATTGTTGTGAATAGTTGTTAATTAATAGTTTATCCTCCTTAAATTGTATTGATTAGTTGTTTGAATATATTGCATATGAGGCGGATGTTATTTTAGATGGAGCACTTTTTATGTTATGTTAATGTGGCTTATGAAGTGAGAGCTAAATTGAGTTATGAAACATAGTTTTTACATTCTTCATGGCTGATGGTACCCAGTTTTGAATGAATGTTAACTTGTGCGATTGATATCTTATTGAGAGTTACTTTTGCTTCACTAGTTTAATGGCTTTTATAATACATTATCCAAAATACATCCCACCTTACCCTTACCCACATTACAACCCTAGAAAAGTCCTTTGATTCATGATTATGCATGTGACTTTTAGTGGTGGAGAAATGAAATGATATGCAAAGTTATGGACTATTGTGATTATGAATGGTGTTTGAGTGTATCCATGGAAATATCTTGTTTAAACATCTTTTATCCAAGTCTACCTCTAGATTACTCAGTTTCTAAGGGTGGTGAATATTGACTGATCATAAGTAGAAACTTTAAATGTTGAGTTTTTGCTATAGGTTTAAAAAGCCATTCGTCTTTACTTATGGTTATCTATTCTTAAAAAATATGAAAAATGAGTAAAATTTTTAGTTTGAGATTTTGATTTTGACGATTTGCCCGAGGACGGTCAAAAGGTAAGTGTGAGGGAACTTGATGTGTGCTTAAATGTTGATTCATTTGATATACTACACTTAGTAATTAATGTCTTAGAAATGATTAAAATACTCACTTTAGCTCATATTTTATTTTAGGTACATTTTGGAAGTAAAAGAGCTATAGTGACCCGAAAGCATGTTCATTGAAGCCATCTTTTCCATTCCATATTCACTTGTCTTTGTGGAACAAAAATGATAAATATTAGAGAAAGTAAAGACAAGAAAATCAAGATGATGAAGCTGCATGGAAATTGCATATGATAACCCCATGCAACGTGTTTTATGAGAATTAAATGAAGACAAGAGGTAGCTAGAAGAGAAACAAAAACGGTAGCACGATATGAAGGAAACGCTGCAGCAAATACACATACACGTTACAATGACATAGTAAATAGAAGCAAGATGGATTACGTGTTACATTTCACATAAACAATTCACGCCACTCTGCGTTTAACGTAGACTTGTCTGCGTTCAATATAGACGTTTGAGTTAAACGCGGACAATGTCTATGAGATTTCTTTTAAAAAAAGAGAGACACTCATAGTAACATGTGGGGGGCATGAACACTATGGATGGACCAGAAATTAAATCACTAAATAGAGAGAGGAGCGTAGGAGAGTGAGAAGGAGGCATTAAGTCCTTTTTGTCGTTCTTTCCCACCTGAAGCAGCTAGAAGATGGTTGGTAATTAGAGCATAAAAATGGGGATGGAAGGCTAGCTTCCTAACCTCAGTTCAACAGGAATATCGACGTCAAATCACAGTTAAGCTATTCTTATCATTTTAAGGTTGTAATTTCTTTTGGATTGTTGTGTTGTTAGTGTTTGATATTTGTTTAATTGTTGATACATTTAATCATTTACACTTAGTGATTAATGATACAAAAATGCTTAAGATACTCACTTTAATTCATATATGAATTTAAGTACAATTTGGAAGCAAAGAAATTAAACTGAATCGAAAGCACTGCACTTTGGCCATTTTCCAAAGATCAATAATCACTTATCTTCATGGAGCAAGACAAAGAAAATTAAAACACAAAAAAATGAAGACACGAAGAAAAGAACATGAGCTGCATAGATTATGGTGAGGAGCAAAGCATGCAATAGGTGGACAAATGTTGAACAAAGCAGCAGCGTGAAGGCATTAGCATAAGCTTAAAACAATATACAAGTAGTTGGATATAGGAGCAAAACGACATTGGAAATTGGGAGTAGTCCGGCCAAAATGTAACACCAAATGAGGAAGCATAAGCAATGACATCTGTTCAAGCATCGTCTAAAACATCAATGTGTGTGAAAAAAACACATGCAGAAATAAGAGTCCAAAACGCATCCAACATGAAGTTAAACGCAGACATATGGTGAGTGTTGAAACGTGAATTAAAAACAGATAAAAGTTGTATGAATAAAAAAGACATAGGGGTAGCTAGTGAACTAGCACAAAACTATAGCCAAGAGACGTGAACTAGGAGAAAACGACACTGTCATAAAGAACGTTGGACAAAATGCTAGAAGGATACGTTAAACTCTTTATAGAAACATAGTCAATTTTTGCGTTTAATGAAAACGCAAATGATAGTAGTATTAGGTTAGACAGAAGAGGGAAGGGAGGGGGGAGGTAGAGAGAATAGAATGGTAGTGTGAGAAGAGAAGCAATCTTCATTTTTGGAGGCATTGTCTCATAAAAAAGAATAGAAGTTGTTCTTCAGGCAGCAGGGGTTTTTCTTAGGTAGTCCTCGGTTGGGGATGGAAATAGGGGCTAAGCTCTATCTTTTTGGAAGACTCACGAAAGGCTAAATTCTTGACGCCAGCTCGGAGGTGACATCGATGACAATGACCCAAGTTAAGTGTATTTCATATTTTTGTTGTTTCTTTCTCTCATTAAAAATTGAATGTGTTATTCTATGTTAATTGATTTGGGTTTTGTGTATGGATGATCGAATTTTCATTATTGTTTGGTTATTTGTGTATGAACACATTAGGTATTGTGAAAAGATGATTTTAATGCGTTTCATTAAATCGTTTATTTGCAAACCCATTGCTAGACTTTTGATATAATCCGTAATTGTTATGTTGAAATTCATGTGTAGCAACTAATGATTCGTAGTCATTAGGGATAGCATGACCTAGGTTAAATGACGCATCGTATGTGGTTATTACCTTGATTAATCAATTTTTCTAATTCGTAATGCTACTGCCTAATTAAATCTAGAGATTGTATCCTAGGTTATTCGGTGGTTAGGTTTAATCAATGATCATATCTTGATTAAACAAAACTTAAGGGAAAACTCGGGTTAATTATTAACCCACGATTAATAGTTGCTAGGAGAGGTTAGAAAACAACAAATCCATGAAATATGCTTAATTAGGGTGTAGGTTGAGATTGAACCAAAGAACAGAGTCCCTATCGAATTCCCCACTTTTATCATTTTTTGTGTGCATGTTTTCTTTAATTCGTTTTCATTAGTTTAGTTTCATTTTATTTTCTTCTTTCTAAATCAAAAACCCCCTAAACCTAAACACCAATTAATTTCATTTCAACAACTTTACACACACTCTTTGTAGGATCGACCTAGACTGACCACTGCTATAGTAGTAGTGATAGTAGTGTTTTGTATGATATTTTAGGGTTTAATTTGTTATACATTTTATGTTAAATTGAGTGTTGACTGTGCATTTAGGGTTTAATTAGATTAGTTTTTATGTTTAAGTGTTTTTATGGGTTAGTTTGAATCTTTGAGCTTAAATTGTATATTTTTTAGGTACCTTAATGTGTATGCTAGTATTGCAGGGTAAACAGGGAAGAACGGTGAAGATCTAAAGAGTTTCGGGTTAAAAGACATAGGCCACGATCGTGCACCGTGGCCACGATCGTGACAGAAAAGGAAGAGTCAGAGGCAGCCAGGCTACGATCGTGCACCAGGAGCCACGATCATGACAGAGAGCATCAAGTTAGGCCACGATTGTGCACTTCAGGTCATGATCGTGACAGAAAGGAAAAAGTGTCGGCCACGATCGTGCCCTGCATCGGTTGACACAAAAACTCAAATTTTGAGTGATTTTTCGGACTGTTTCAACCCCAATTTTGACCTAGGGCTTTCATAGAATAAATAGAACATGATGGGACAGCTGCTAAAGGAGATTAGAGAGCCGATAGAGCTGTACAAAAGAGAGATTATGCCAAAAATCTAAGAGAGACCTAGATAGAGATTAGGAGATCGGGGAAGGAGACAAAGGAAGAGAGGCACGGAGACACGCTTAACGCGATGTACTTCCCAAATCAGGTGGTTTCCCGCAGTTGCGATCTCTAAGATCCATTCTGACTGTATTTTCTAGTTTTTATTTTGATTTCATTGATGTATGAAATTTGGAGATTGATTAGAAATATTGTTATTGAGTGTTGATTTTTCTGTCTAAACTCACCTTCGGGTTTTTGTTCTTGAGATTAATAAAATTGATTTGATTGTGTTTTATTCGATTTAATATAATTCAATTTGATTCTTCATATCTTGGTAATAAACTGAGAGGGTTAGCCTGTGAAAATCATCGATTTAGGTTAACGAGAGTTATATAAATCGATAGGTAGGGAGTTGAATCAAACTAGTAGAGTCGTGTAACGAGAGAGTGAGCATAGATTCCTGATAGGTTAATAGACAACGTTAGATCTAATTTAGGTTTTGGACCAATTGTGGATCGAGAGATCGCAATTTCCATAACTTGAATTAGGGATTATTAATTAGGGTTAAGAATTATAACTCGAGAGAGAGTAATTCACCCTAGGATCGTCTAGTCTCGTTAAATCAAAAATTACATAATTAGGTAGATTTTCTTTAATTTCGAATAAATTCCCCCTTTCTCTCAATTGGTCACTTCTAGGTTGAAATTTGGATTATTTGTGTGAGTTGGCTTTTGTTCATTCTATTGGTGCTTTAATTTCTCATATTTGATTCTTGATTGATTTTAATTTCTGCAATAGTTGTTAATTTAGGAATTGCGAACTTAGTTGCCGTTAGATTTTAGGACTAGTTCCCTTCCTCATGAAATTAACACTTTAGATACTACACGAATGACCCGTGTGCTTGTGGAATTTACCAAGGTTATAAATAGTAAAACTTAGCGCATGTATCCTCAGGCAAACAAGTTTTTATGCCATTGCCGGGAAGGCGAATTAGTTCTATAGTTTAAGGCATTATGATAGTATTTAATTTTTGTTTTAGTTTTTAGTTAGCTTTACTTAGGAATTGTGCTCATGTATGAACACAAGAGACACGAAGGGTTCGAGTTGTATAATTGAGACTTTAGATTTAGATATAACATGTTTAGAACGAACCTTTAGGAAAGCTCGGTGAGAAGAAGAAGAAGAGTTTGAGAAAGCACAAATGGCCGAGGAGTTTCAAAGAAACATAGACTAAGAAGTCAACCCTGGTAGGCAACAACAGAGCACTGTCATGGATTTTATGAGGCTAGGGTTCAATCCTGCGAACCAAGGAGTGGCAAGACCGCCTATTCAAGCGGTCTCCTTTGCAATTAAGCTAGCCCTCCTGAACATGCTTCAACAAAACACCCAATTCTATGGACTTGTAAACGAAGACCCGAACGCTCACATCGTGAGTTTTCTCAAGATCTGTGATACTTTTCGGTATCATCAGATGTCGGAAGACGTAGTGAGAATTAGGTTGTTTCTCTTTACGCTTAGGGATAAAGCGAAGGCTTAGTACCATTCACTAAGCCCTGCTAATATTACAACATAGGACTAGCTAGTGCGTGCCTTCTTGGATAAATACTTTCCACTAACAAAGATCACCAAAATTATTAAGGAAATTACAAATTTCCAATAAGGTGATGGGGAGTCTATTTATGAAGCATGGGAGCATTACAAGGTTCTGCAGAGGAGATACCCACACCACAATTTACCTAAGGAGTCCTGTTGTAGACATTTTATAATGGAGTAAACTCACAGACTAGAGAAATCATAGATGCGGCGTCGGGAGGATCTTTAATGAGAAAGACGGTCGATGAAATAAAGGAATTAATAGAGGAGATGGCCAGAAATAGCTGCTTATGGGCTATTGAGCGTAGTAGGTAACCTACTAACTTAAGGGAGCAAAAGGGAGTTGTCGCTATCGATCAAACAACGGAGATGCAAGCTAAAATCGACAGTTTGATGCGACAACTCAGCAATATGAAGGCATCATCCTCAGCTACAGTAAAGGTCGCACAATTGAAGTGCGAGCTATGCAACCAGTTGGATCATGATACGGTGGACTGCTTTTTGATGAGAGAAGACAACCCGGAGCAAGTTCATTACATGGGAGCTTAATTTGGACGTGGAGGGGGTAATAATCCCTACTCCAACACATATAACCCTGGGTGAAGAATTACTCAAACTTCTCCTAGTCTAATAATAACAATGGAGGGCAGTTCAGACCCCAAGGACAATCAAGCTTCCAACAGGATAAAATAAGCTCGATGGATTCAAAATTGGACAGAATTTTGGATAAGACAAGAGGAATGGAGGAAGCACATAGGAGGCTCGAGAGTATATTCAAGCAAGTCACAAAGAATCATGCTTCGTCTATCCACAATTTAGAAGTCTAAGTGGGGCAACTCGCGTAAGCAATGTCAACTCAGAATGTTGGAACTCTTATAAACAACACCAAGTCGAACCCGAAGGAGCATATCATGGTTGTAAACCAAACTCAGGATGAGGAGCTGGAAGAGGTAGACAAAAGAGAAGGTCAAGTAGTCAAAGAAGATCTTCCAAGTGAGACTGTGAGCAAATCGGTGCAAGTAACTCGACGGGTGTTCCTGTACCAATTTTTTACTCAGAAGGAATTATATGCTAGGAGAGCTGCAGGAACATTACAAGAAATTGAGCCAAACAAAGTAGAGGAAGTGACAAAACAGATACATTCTAAACTGAAATTACAAGAGTCCGTCACAGAGAAGGGGAAGGAGCGAATACTGGAAGACACCCCCAACATAGTGAAGAAGGATGATCTAGGGGACTTTTTCATCCCCTATAGTATCAACTAGATCGTCATAGATAGGGCATTTACAGACTTAGGCGTAAGTATAAATGCGATGCCTTACACTCTCAGTCTTAAATTAGGGTTACGAGAGTTAATGCCCACAAAGTTTTTGGTTAAGACGGCTGATAGGACTTCACTTAGACCGATAGGAATCATACAAGATGTGCCAGTCAAGGTTGGTAATTTTGTCTTTCCCACAAATTTCTATATTTTGGATATCAATGAAGATGTGGATACTCTGAATATTCTTGGAAGACCGTTTTTAGCCACTGCGTGCTCAATGATTGATGTGGATGCGGGCGAACTAACTTTACGAGTAGGGAAGGAGCAACTAACCTTCAAGGTGCCTGTTAGAGAGTACAGAGCCCCTTCAACTCTAGTGGATCGCAACAAACCCGAACCTCAAAAAGAATGGGAAGACATTGAGAATCCTACACATGCTTTCCGTAAGAAGTGCTCACGAAGGAGAAGGCGAGGCAAAGAAAATTCCAAGGAAGGTAGTAGTTGCAATATGGTAGCAAATATTCAAACTTTGAGATTAATAACGACGTTACCATCAAATCAATCATTCCAACCACAGTGAGCTTTAAAAGGAGCGTCGAGCTATTGACATTAAAAAGAAGTGCTATATGGGAGGCAACCCATGGAAAAGTTAGTTTATTGTTTAATTTTGTTAGATTAGTTGAATTTCGTAGTTAGGTTCATTCTTGTTTTGGTTTAATAAAAGCAAAAAGAGGAAT
>JANQAP020000551.1:536918-563360 GCA_026874005.2 Erythroxylum coriaceum | reverse complement strand
AACACAGACGAAAGGAATCGTCTATGCTGACGTCACACACAGACGCAAAGGAAGAACACAGACGAAAGGAATCGTCTGTACTGACGACACACACAGACACAAAGGAAGAACATAGACGAAAGGAATCGTCTGTGCTGACGTCACACACAGACTCAAAGGAGGTACACAGACGCATGACATATAGACGTAAGAAACGCAGATGACACGTCATAACACAGACGCAAGGAATCATCTATGATGACACGTCAAAAGGCAGACGCAAATGAAAGGCAGACGCAAATGAAATACAAACGATAAGAGGAGGTCAAACCCAAATGATAAAAGTCAAAGACAGACGATAAAACAAAGAAGAAGAATTTAAGAGGTTATACTAATTGAATTGACCCGAAGCATGTTCATAGGCAAATTGTGGACTCGCCAACGCTGTCCTTGGATATATTCAGGCTTGAATGGAGATGAGCTCAAAAAGGGTTTAGTTTGAATGCAAGTGGTTGTGTAAAATATTGGTATCCGAATGCGATCGTTAGGCTCCGGAAGCAGGGTCCGACATTATGTCCATATCTAATTACTGCAACAAGAAAAATATGACAAACCAATTAAGGCTATTGGATATATAGATACTGGATCATGCAGAAGCATTATAAAGCCCAACATATTACCACCTAAAGCATGGATATCTCATGACGAATATTTCACTGCTGTTGATGGAAATGCAAATTCTTTTAAGATTTGGCTTATCACATAAAAAAATAAGGATCCATTTCTTCTCTGATTGTGTGGTTTGGACCAAAGTTTTTGGAAGCCATCTACTTGGCCCAGACATTTTGATTGGCATGGATGTTTATTGTAAAGCATCTTCATTAAAAATCCAACCTATAAGGATTAAATGTCATGCCAATTTTAGTGCTTATACTGATATCATAAATATGTTTGAACTCACACAAGTACCATCTCTATACGAAGCCATAAAAAGGATAATAGGGATCCGTTTCTTCCCTGATTGTGTACTTCGGACCAAAGTTCTTAGAAGCTATCTACCTGGCCCAAACATTGTGATTGGCATGGATGTTTATTGTAAAGCATCTCCACTGCAAATCCTACCTACAGAGATTAAATGTTGTCCCAATTTTAGTGCTTATATTGATATCAGAAATGCGTTAGAACTAACATAAGTAACACCTCTATACAAAGCCTTATAAGATCAATTTTTGAAATATTGTCCTGAGAACTATGCTCAGTTCTCACATCCCCATCCTCTATGTAAATATCACCACTTATTTATCCATTTATCATTCAACAAGAATGAGGATATCAATCCTACGAAGGCTACTTATTTAGGTATGAACCATGGTGATTTGAAATTAGTATAAGAAGAATATGCGATTCTCCTCTAACAAGGATTGATCGAGCCCAGAAAATCAGATTAGGCTTGTCAAGCTTTTTATATGAACAAAAGATCTGAATAGAAGTGCAAAAAAAAGAGGTTAGTGATTGATTATAAACCTCTCAATGTTTTATTGCAAGATGGTAAGTTTCCATTGCTAAAGATTAGTACTCAAGTCTTATTTCTTAAAGAAGTAACAATTTTCTCTAAGTTTTATTTAAAACCAAGATTTTGGCCATTAGGAATTGACCCTTAGGAAAGATACAAGACAACCTTTTGTATTCCTAATGCCTAATATCAATGGACAGTAATGCCATTTGGACTTAAGGTTGACCCTTCATTATTTCAACGGGTCGTGACAAAGATCTTTGAGCCCATTCTCTCCAGTACTTTGGTCTATATTGGTGACATACTTTTATATTCCAACAACCATTACGAATGTAAGGCCCTATTCTGATATTTTTTTGGGTCTTACAAAACAATATGAGATTATGCTCTCATCCAAAAAGAGTCATATTGAGACGACCCAATTAGAATTTTTGAGTATGAATTTCCATAATGGGTTCTGTCAACCTGGTTCTCATATAGCCAGTGAACTATTGCACATCCCAGATGAAAATATCAGCACTAAACAAATTCAATAATTCCTTGGAATTGTTAACTACGTCAAAGATTTCATCCCCCACGTGGCTGATTATACATCTCCTTTATCAAAGTTGTTGAGGAAGAATCCACCACTTTGGAGTAAAGAATAAACCAGAGCCATTCAACACTTAAAGAAAATCTGTTAGAATCCACCTACTTTAAAGATTCCTAAAAAAGGCCAACACATTCTACAGACAAACGCTAGTGACCTTTATTGAGGGTTATTAACAGAGAAACAATTACGGCATTTTGGTACGTAGTATAGGCATTATCAAGAAGAGAGATCTGGGTTGTAACTAAAGTCCTTTTTTGCCATAGAGAGTGAGAACAAGACGAATAGTGCCAACATACAAATGTGTATGATTCTGCTCTCTCCAAAGAGAGATGAGTTCCTTTAGAATTTCTAACTTCACATATTATTCTATTGTAGTAGCTTTCAAACCACAATGCTTTAGATGGAAACTTTGGACGATTTCTTTATCCTTTGGACGATGTGTAGAGAGAATAGTTTTTATACTTCTTGTCCAAAAATAATCACGGGAGTATTTAAAAATATTGTGTGTTTTTTATACTATAATTTCTTTCTAAAGTTTGCTCTCTCCTGAAAGCTTGATTCTTGAATAATGTAGTCACAGTCACACAGAAAGACAAGTATGCTCTACACTTGCCTCTTCATGAGGATCCTATGTATCAAAAAGTCTTAGACCATAAATCTTGTTTGAGGTCTTTGTTAAATGAGGAAAGATTGGATAACTTAGATTTTTAAACGGCAGGCCTTGAGAATTGATGCCCATACAAAGAAGAAAGGCTTGTGTCTTAGCTATCATACCTGAAATATGAGCTACAGTTAATCTTTGTTTATCTTTGATCTTTAATAGATGATCTATTTTATAAATCACTTAGATGGTATATGAGGTGGAAACCTGTGATGCAACTCTGTTGAGACTTATTGGTGAGAAGAGCCTTTCTTGATTCACTAGTGTAAACAATGCTATATATCTTTGTGATGTTATCCTCGTGTACCGTCTAAGCAGGGGTAACCCGTGTTGTATCAGATCTATAAATGTTATTGACTGTGATTACATTATTTCAGATAAGAGTAAGTAAGGAGTGTCCTTTAGCCATGGGTGAATCTTTACCTAGTGACCTTGTTCATCTTTCTTCAACTCTTTCTATAGCCAACCTCCCTTCTAATGTTAAACATAGTCTTTCCAATCGAATTGCACACCTTGTAGAAATTACCCATCTTCCTACAGAAAGCCATATTTCTAATACCTCATTACCTTTACTTAGTCCCTACAGTATATACTCTCGTGAGCGTTCTTGGACAAGAATTATAAGAACTTTTCTCTCAATACATCATCCAAAGGTTAAAGAAATCATCCAGAGCTCTTCTGAAGCAACGTGGTTTGAAAACTACTACAACAAAACAATATGTGAAGTTAGAAATGCTAAAGGAACTCATCTCTCTTTGGAGAAAGTAGAATCATACACATCTGCATGTTGGAGCTATTCATCTTATTCTCACTCTCCATGGTAGAAAAGGAATCCTGGCTATAGCTCAAATCTCTCTTTTCGGCGCTACCTATACGACATACCAAAATGCCTTAATTGGTACTCTATTGACAACCCTCAGTAATGGAAGTGTTATCCTCAACATTTCCCCTGATTTCAATATCAGGTTGGATGATCTCACCTTGTATAAGTGGCTCCAAGTCCAGATCCAAATCACTAGAGCAAAACAAGATCCTACAGCCATTACGGTCACTCTTCGACACCAAATGATCCACCGTTTGCAAAATCATGCACTAGATCTAAATTTTCCAAATTTCACTTCCGATGCTTTGTACATGGTGGCAGATAGGGCTCATGATCAGACTACTATCATACAAATTCCAAAGCAGCTACCACCAATAGAACTTGAAAAATTGATGCTGACTGAGTGGATCACTAACTACCAAAAAGTTTTCCATGCTCCTCATAGGCATTCCTTCCACACCACCACTCCTATTGTCAAGACTCTTCGAGATGGATCAGTAAAATCCATCTATACCAGGCACAATGAAGATCATCCTAGACACTCGACTACATCTGGTCTTATTTTTATGCTTCAACCAGTATTCTCACATAAAGAAGGGAAAGATGGACCTCCGATCCATTACTTCAAACCTGATAGAGAACCTATTTATGTTAGCCATCATCATAGACATTTTTCTAGGATATAGATCCCTCCATATGTGAACCAGATTGTGAAATATGTCTGAATTATTAATTAAACAGTGATAATGATGAGCTTTATAATCGATGAAGGAAGAAGAACAACAAAAGGAAACAACAACCTAAAGAAATTTCATCGTTGTCAACCTACCCAACAATTCTCCTATCAACAAGATGATTATGATCTTGATTCTAAATCCACATATTGGGATTAAAAATCCAAGGTCAAGACCTCAAAATCTTCGAGAATTACTCAACGCTATTGACAACGAACATTTTTTCCATCCATAGTCAATCTCCAATAAGCCTCAGCCAATTATTCCTTCCATTGCTATTGTTCCTACTCCCCCTCCCATTCCTTGTATGATGGTCAAACCATATAAGGAAGAATTTTTTCCTTTGCAGCGAAATTTTGATGAGTATAATAGGGTTATTTTTAGTTCTTATGTGTGAGCTACAGGAATTACTTCTCAAGGAACTATTGTCTCTAATCCTTCAGATGTAGTAATCAACTGACATAATGACAATGTTGTAGTCTAAAACAAAGTTCTTCACCATAAACTTGATGGGCTTAGTCAGCAAACTTAGGCAACTCAACAACGAGTAGATACAGTTTCCTCACAGATCCAAACATTATACAAATCTTTAAAGGATCATATAGATCAACTTGATGCTAATATTAGAAGATACATTGGCACTTAGTATTTTGGACCTGATTTTACCAATAAAAAGTAAGAACTTCGAAAGTTGAAAGAGGTACTTCAAAGAATGGAGGTTGATATGTAGATAGAATAGTCTAAGACTATATAGAGCTTATCCCACAACTTTTCCAGTCATTCAACCCTTCTATTCCCCTCCAACTTACCTTGAAGTAGTTGATTGTGAGAAAGTATTCAAAATTAATTATCCTTTGATTAGGTAGCATATCCATCCTTCTTCCACTAAACCCAAGTCAACCAAATCTCGAAAGTCTAAACCTTCAAAGCCTTTTGACCCATTGCCATCATATACTAAACCCATAGAACCTACTAGCTCATAGACAAAACCTTTGCAAATCAAAACCCCACCTTCTTCACCACCAAAACCTCAAACTTTTAGATCTACTGGGAAGGACAAAGCTCCTCAATTAGAGTTCATAGTAACTCTACCACTTGTATCTATTTTATTTGAAGAATGCCCATCTAAGAGTTCTATCATATTTAAGCAATCTTCTGAGATATCTGAACCATCTTCAGAAGAGTCTAAACAATTTGCTGATTTGTCTAATCTCGCTCAGATTATGATGACTATACCTAAATCAATTCAAGTTAAACCTGACATTAGTGAAGTTAAATCAGTAGGAACTGAAACGTTTAGAACCTCACCACCACCATTAGCATAGGTACCACAAACCAGACCTACTTCAGGTCCATGATTTACCTT
The DNA here is from genome assembly GCA_026874005.2 of Erythroxylum coriaceum. NCBI lineage: Eukaryota > Viridiplantae > Streptophyta > Magnoliopsida > Malpighiales > Erythroxylaceae > Erythroxylum > Erythroxylum coriaceum. The sequence goes on along the minus strand of JANQAP020000551.1, from coordinate 557,692 downwards.
TGATGATCTTCCACCAAAGAAATGACGTAAACATCTCCATAAAATTGGAGCATGGATTGATTTACAATGACTCGATCAAATAATCCATTAAGGGATATTTTGTCTGAGTTTATTTCTCGTTTCACTGGAACTTTACGAGAATGGTGACAAAGTTTAGACGATTATCGTAGACTTCAATACATATAAGTAACATCTGCTGGACTACTTCTTTGGGTGATTCATAAAGAGTTTATTGGTGATTTCTAGTTCATTGATAAATAAATCAGGGAATAATATTTTGAAATGAAATGTTGTTCTCTGGATAGACAAGATCTACAAAAGCATTTCCAACATATTATGGAACGTCATTATCTTCTTAATAGCTTCAATGATGTCAACCTTCGTTATACATTCATCTCCTCCTTACTAGGTGAACTACAACCTCAATTATAGTGAACTATTATCACACTTCAACAAGATATGAGGGATATATCTCTTAGGGAAATATATCAACTCGCTTGAGTTTCACTTGACAAGCTTTGTGACCAACAAAGTTTTTACAAAAACATGATTAAAGACTATCTCCAATTAAAAAAGGCTTGCAAAAAACCTTACTTAAAGATCAAGTGCAAGGAGAAAAAGACTGTGAATGTCATATGAAAAAGATAAATCATCATAGAAAGTTATCCTATAAGAAGTCCCACAGATCCCATATTTCTCATGAATGAAATTCTAAGCCCTTCAGAAGAAAGAAACGATGCCGATTTTTCAGATTCTTCAAAAGAAGAAATCCTCAAGCAAAGAAAGCAGATCAATGCTTTATCTATGTCAAGTTAGGACATTTGTGCTAAGCTCGATCTTGGGTATTAAATTTTGAAAAAATCCAAAAACATTTTGAGTTCAACTTGAATCTCAGTCAAACTGGGTTGAGCCCAGGCAAAAATGTCAATCCTACTTCTTCATGTTCAATCTCTTTTTGTTTCTCTCTTTAGCTTAATTGTTTCTTTGTAGTCAAGCAATATACAAGTCATCGACAACAATTGCCTAAGGAAGTTGACGTTAGTTTATATCTTACAATAAATCAATTAATCATATTTATAATATATTTAATTAAAGATATTCATTATTCTACGTGTATTTATTTAATTAATTAACTAATAAGATAAGGTTTATGGATATTTATGTTTTATAAGTAAAATAATAAAGAGATCCCAAATATGATATTTATATTATATTTATGTATTATCTTTAAATCACTTATTGTCATTGTCTATTAAAACTTAACAATAATTTAGTAGAAAAACTACCATATATTATATTTCTTCTTTATAAAGAAGTAATTGATTTCATAAATTAAAATATGGAGATATTTAAGAAAAAAGCCTTAGTGCGTTTTAAAAAATAAGTTCATTAAACTCACCCAATATAAGAATTTTATATAGAATATTAATTGTTTGTCTATGAAAATATTAACAGTTGTTTAAGTTATCTTTTAACTTTAGATCTTTAAAACATTTCATAAATTAATAAATATATTTTGATACTATTTATGATTTAACTATGGGTAGCCTAATGTAGCTATTAAACTTGACAAACTATATGGAATAGTTAATTGATCGATGCTAAGATTTGTAACCATAAAAGAATTAGAGGTAATGTCATAATGTTCTATCATTCTCGAATATTATTTATTTGAGAAATCATTGATCAAGGTAGAATAATACTTTAAAAATAAAATTTAAATATTATTAAAAGAATCAATTACTATAGTTAGAGAATTAATATGATTATAATTAGATAGATTAGACATTAAATCAACAATTTATCTATAATTATAATATTATATGATAAAGAATTGAATTATGCAAAAATTATGCACAAAAAAGGTTAGTAAAAAACTACTTTAATTTTCCTTTTATCTAGGTGATTATGATGCATTGTTAGATACTAATCTTGATTTATGGGTATAAAATTTTTGATTAAGGAAGCTTAATTGATCTAATATTAAATATAATTTATAATTATAATTCATATATATTTCCAATATATCTAATAACATAATGAGTCAAAAGAGAAAGATAATTTAATCAAAATGTCAAATATAAGATATTTGATAAATAGGGACTAAGATTTAATATTAAATTTTATTAGGACCTTATTGAATTAAAATCGATTGTAATTATAATCAAAGTTGAACTAGAATTAAATTATAATATTATTAAAATACTCACACTTTATTTTTAAAATGTACAAGCTTTATAAGAGTTACCATTATTTGATATGTCCTTTTGTACACATCTTTAAAAAAATTAAGTTAAAAATGGATTAACTTAACAAAAAGTTTATGTGCAAATTGAACCCTAGTGACATACTCAAATTCGATTTACAATGCGTACTAGACTTAAATACAAATGAATAATATTACTGATATAGCATTATAATAGAACAAAAGAGTTGAATAGCTAGTACAATAATTCACACCTAACCAATTTATGAAGATAACTACCCGGACCTTATGCTACCTTATCTCCTCCTAAAGTAACATTAGTGGCTACCATGTTGAGCCTCCATTCAAATCCTGAAATATTCGTAGCTTAAGTCTTCCCTATTTCAAATCTTAGTTTTGGTTTTGCAAAATCAAAAGCTGCCAACACTAAACACCATTGATCTAAAGCGCAAAACATTAAACCTACAACTCCCTTCATTACTTAGCACCTCTAGACTCCATTCTTAACTGATTTTCTAGGTTGCTACAAATCGATCACTACATCCCCTCACTATTTTATTGACTATTAGTTGCTCTCTAATCTATTCAGTAAGCTCCATTATAATTTGTTCCTTGGATTTATCCTCTACTTTGAAGCATCATGCATTTCTTTCTTCCCATACTCTACAAGCACATCATTGAAAAAATATCAAGAACCTTACCTTTTATTTCAATTGTGCTTGTCCGTATATTTAACCAATTCATGAATTATACATTGCTTCTTCCAAGCATATCAAGGTAGTATAAGGCTAACATTTACTTCTAAATGTCAAAAGAGAATTCACATCTGAAGAAGAGTTGTTATATGTTTTTTGGAATCTCTTTACATAGGAAGCATATCCTAGATATATTAAGATAATCCAATCTGTTTAGAGATGCTAATCTATTTCTCCTCATCAACCACAAGAAAAAGGACACTTTAGGCAATGTATTTGGGTTCCTCATGATATCATGCCAAGTTAGCTCCTGACCTCGACTTCTAAGCAAATCTTTACAAGAGCTAACTGAAAATTTAGCCAAAGTATTTTCCTAAAACAAATTACCCAAAGGATGTTGAAGCCATGTAGAATTATCCTCCCTCTCTACATCAGGATTATTCAGGAAGTACATTATCAAGCTCACCTAGAATGTTACCCCATGGATTGACATTTATCAAAAAATTCTCTTTAAAATTCTTAGTGAATATGTTGCCTAACATATGGATCAACTGAGAATTAATAATAGGTCCATATGCACTCCGATTATTATAAAACAAAGATCCTATCTCACTATTTCCCGCTGTACATTTCATATAATCTGATAATATGCTTCTCAATTTCATCAGTTGAGCAAGGAATCATGAAAAGTATGGTTTGATACCAACCTCCCACACAAATTTTCCTTTTAAGAAGAAGGTGTGAATCCAACGAACATAGAGTGAATGCTTGTTCTCCAATAATCTCCACAATACCTTACTTATAAAGACCTTATCGTTGACATCTATCAAGGTGATTCCTAATCCCTTTCCTTTCTTGGTTTACATACCTCTAGCCACCCTTCTTTAGCATTACATTTCTTGGTGTGATCCCTCTACCTATAGGAAGCTTCTCATCAACCTTATAATGAATTTAACCAGTCTTTTGGAGAGGAAAATGTGTGATGACTAATAGACATAAAGATAGTTGATCACTAATTTCACCAATTGTAATCTCCCTGTAAATGAGAGGTCTTTATTACACTAGCAAGTTATTCTTCTTTGGATTCTTTCTATAAGAGGTAAACACTCCCCTATTGAAGCTTCTTGGTGGAGATGAGTGACCCATGGTAGGTAAAAGGTGAAAATCACTGAAAAGCCATCTACTGAAAACTTGTAGAGACAATATGACTTTTATTTCTATTTAATAGACAAACCAGATTACTTGCAGGATTGTATAGAAGCCATAAGGACGCTAATTGATTTATCATGGGATTTAGAAATTAGTATCAAATTATCTAAAGAAAGAGGTTGAATAGTTCCAATTTCTTGTACCTACTATGATATCTGAAGCTTGGATCACTCTTAATATTGTGTTTCAATAACTTTGTAAGGGCTTCCGCACATGGTAAAATAAATGCAGAGACAAAAGATCTACGTGTTACATCAACCCCCTTCCCCCTTTAAACAACTCAGTTGGGTCACTATTAATCAAGACATTAAAAGAGATTGTAATGATACACAACTTGATCCATGTTTCTAACATTTATCTGACTATTGGGCTTTTCACATAATCGATAGGATTTGTAATAAAATACTATTTTATGTTTATAATTTATTATAATTATGAAAAATCAAATTATAAATTAAAGTAATCTTACTTTTTAAGAATTCATAAAAGGAATATGTGATATGATCATATCCTAATTTCGAGGTGTAAACATGGTTCGGTTTATTTTCGAACAACTTTAAGCAAACTTTTTTATTCCTAAATTGAAATTCTTTGAATGGTTGATGATTTTGTTGGTAGAAGTTTAGCAATAAGATTATTTGGTATTTTTCTTTTCATAAATGTTTCTTATATAACTGATACTTTTTTTCAATTTTCTTAAATCGATTTTGGTGTACTTGCTTTGATTGCAGGAATCCAAATTAAAATTATCCGAATTTATTAGATTTGGTGTGTTATTTACTATCATTTATTCGAATTGACTAATGAGTCCAAGGTCAATTCCTTATGATTCTACACTAAATGTTTTTCAAGGTAAATTATTAAAGAAATTTGATGCTTATTTATAAGTTAGAAAATATTAGTTTCTAAATAAGAAAAACGCTTAGAAGCCATCATATTAGTGATTTATAATCCATTAATATTGATTCAATGACATGCACGAGTATTTCAATAAAAAAATAAATCGCAACAACTACCACTAAAATGATGATGATTTAGATATTAATGAGGAAATTATAGAAAAGTGGACCTTGCATTATGGTATTGAGACCTATGCTTCGAGCGTTGCCTCCAATTTGATTATCTGTGTATTGCCGAATGTGGATACCGTGCCAGCTTAAATGGCCTTCCCTAATGGCGTTTCTATTTGCATTAATGGCAGTCTTTGTAGGTGCCATTTTCTACCGTGCTTTGACTTGCATAGTCGTTAACACAAGGCATCAGGCATTCCGTCTGTTGAAGTAAAGAAGCTGAAAGATGCAGGTCTCTCTACAGTTGTCTGTGCAATCTATGGTTAAAGGAACTTGTAATTTGGGTATTCGGGAGACGAAGTTAAATCTTTTTCACCTCCATTCTTGTTAACATAACTATTTATAAAAATTTCCATAAATATCAAAAAAGCATAATGAATATGTATACAGTTATATATAAGCCAAGTAATCAGTTATGTTTATTTTCAATAAAAGAAACATCTCAATTTCAATTATAACAACTATGAGTATATATATATATACATGTTTCAATGCATGCTCAATTAACCTTCTGGGTATGTATGCTTAATCACGAGTCTTGATCATTCAAACATTAGCTTGTTGATAACTAGTTTGCAATTTAGATTTATACCTCAAGTAAACTTGATTATTCCAAATTCATCAATCATACATTCACCAATCCTTTTCTAGCATTATATAATCACACAATATCCCAATATTCATTCATTCATTCCTAAAGCATCACTCACATCCTTTAGATCACATTTGTATTCACAAGAACACCTTTATTCCTTTAACAACTCAAAATTCCAAATTTAGATACATTGATATCAAAACAATCCATTCCTTAAGTTATAACATTAATTAATAACCTAAACTTATCAAACCCTTAACAAATTAATCCAACATCAAACTAGGTTCATTTCAAGTCTCGATCAAGTCCAAATGCACCAAAGTAAATAACTTATCCTTAGTTATTTCAACAATCACACAAAACATAATTGAATTTGGTTTCATCTTATTCATTTAATCAATATATGTGCGTTTTATATATTCATTCACTATAAAATTTCAATTTTTATTATTCAATTGAAATTTATAACTTCAAATAATTGAATTCACTTTAATTATAATCATTTTCATTCGTTTCCTAATTTGGTTTCATCTTATTCATTTAATCAATATATGTATGTTTTATATATTCATTCATTATAAAATTTTATTACTTAATTGAAATTTGTAACTTTAATTAATTGAATTGATCACTTTGATCATTCATTTTCTATAATCTTATCCTCCTTTATCAATTATAATGAATTTGGTTTCATCTTATTCATTTTATCAATATATGTTCATTTTATAAATTTATTCATTATAAAATTTCAATTTTTATTAATCAATTGAAATTCGTAATTTCAATTAATAGAATTGGTCACTTTAATTATAATATTTTTTATTCATTTTCTATAATCCTATCCTCCATTAGTGAATTTGGTTTCATCTTATTCATTTAATTAATATATGTACGTTTTATATATTCTTTCATTATAAAATCTCAATTTTTATTAATCAGTTAAAAATTTATAACTTCAATTAATTGAATTGATCAATTTAAGTTTATTCTTTTTCATTAATAATCCTATCCTCCTACATTAATGATAATGAATTTGGTTACATCTTATTAACTTTATCAATATATGTATGCTTTATATATTTATCCATTATATAATCTCAATTTTTATTAATTAAGTTAAATTCTTAACTTCAATTAATTAAATTGATCATTTTAATTATAACATTTTCCATTCATTTCCTATAATTTTATCCTATTTCATTAGTTATTAATGAATTTAGTTTCAACTTATATATTCACTCATTATAAAATCTCAATTTTTATTGATGAATTGAAATTCATAACTTCAATTATTTGAATTGATCACTTTAATTGTATTCTTTTCCATTCATTTCCTATAATTTTATACTCATTCATTAATGAATTTGGTTTTATCTTATTCATTTTATCAATATGTGAATGTTTTATATATTTATTTATTATATAATATCAATTTTTGTTAATCAATTAATATTCATAACTTCAGTTAGTTAAGTTGATCACTTTAATTATAATCCTTTTCATTCATTTCTTATAATTTTGTCCTCGTTCATTAACGAATTTGCTTTCATCTTATTCATTTTATAAATATATGTATGCTTTATATATTTATTTATTATATAAAATCAATTTTATTAATCAAATTAACATTTGTAATTTCAATTAATTAAATTGACCACTTTAATTATAATCTTTTTCATTCATTTCTTATAATTTTATCCTCCTTCATCAATGAATATGGTTTCATTTTATTCATTTAAATAATATATGTATGTTTTCATTCATCGTAAAATCTCAATTTTATTATTCAATTGAATTCACAATTTAATTAATTGAATTGATCACTTTAATTATAATATTTTTCATTCATTTCCTATAATCTTATCCTCCTTCATTAATGGTAATGTATTTGATTTCATTTTATCAATATATGTATGCTTTACATATTTATCCATTATATAATCTCAAATTTTATTAATCAATTAAAATTCATAACTTTAATTAATCAGATTGATCGCATTAATTATATCCTTTTTCATTTATTTTCTATAATTTTATCCTCTTTCATTATTCATTAATGAATTTAGTTTCAGCTTATTTTATTTAATCAATATATTTATATTTTACATATTCATTCATTATAAAATCCCAATTTTTATTGATGAATTGAAATTCGTAACTTCAATTGTTTGAATTTATTACTTTAATTATAATCTTTTTCATTCATTTCTATAATTTTATCCTCGTTCGTTAATGAATTTGGTTTTATCTTGTTTATTTTATCAATATATGTATGTTTTATATATTTATTTATTTATTATATAATATCAATTTTTATTAATTAATTTTTATATAGATGTACCTTTTTTTTTACAATTCTTTATTTTTGCAACGTTTCATCATCAAGGTGCGTATGCTGGATTGGTTTAGTAGAATCTGAAATATGCAGATTGAATCAGGAGATAATGTATCATTTTATTTCACCTGCACTTTCTTCATCCTTTAAAACTCGAGGAATAATAAAACCCAACTTTATTCCCTTGACTGTTGCTACAACCATAGTACACAAACCTCTCATTTTATTTCTCTTAGCAAGGAGCATTTTGCTGCATTACAAGCATGTAATTAAGAAGAAAGTCGAAAAACAAACTATATTTGCTCCTACCCTAAACTGAGAATTCCTTCATTTGTTTAGTAGAGTTGAAAGGTGGAGTCGTATGCAGCCCCAGCCTTCCAATCATAAGGGATGACATTTGTTGCCTGGACCCACTTCTGCCCTGCACTACCACTCACTTGCAACCTCAATGTTATAGCTCCCTTTGGTGGATTTGCTATGTCCCAAACTGCACCATAGGCCTTTCTCATTCCTATCCATTGCTTGCAATCCTCCTGTACCAAAACCAAACCAGACCCACCATGTCATTCTCTGTTTGACTGTTAAGTAATTGACAAGTTGCTATTTCTTGTGGAGACTTGTGATATCATCTCGAGATACAACTTCAAGCGAAAGCAAAGGGGAAATATATACTAGGAAGGCTGAAACAAATATTTACTAAGTTATATTTATTTGTGTATACCTGCCATATTTCAACAGCCAAGATGTCATTAACGCCACCCTGATACAAGATAACAACGGCTAGATACTCGTTGAACTTGCTGTGCTCGTGGACCTTTAACATTAGATTGTAACCATAGTACTGGCAAGGGATTCTTCGGTACTCAATATCGACTACACCATATGCAAACAGCTCTGCTGCCGTATTTGGACGTGCCAATCTCGAATAGGCCCTCGTGCTCATGATGAAGTCAGTCTTATCCCCTTCACCGTAATCAGTCACCACTATATTCACCCCATCGTCAGTGCAAAGTTGCGGGACTTTGCACCTAACCTGGATGCACGTGAACAGTAAGACTTGAATTATCATTTATGCTTGCATTAATTATGGGCACAGTCAAGCAGTCTAAACTAGTATGTACGGAGAGCCCAATGATTGCTCCAAAGCCTGTTATTATTATTATTATTATATAAACTAAAAAAATTAGAATATTTTGTGCTCTCAATATTAATTGTTGATTAGGATACATTAACTTGGTTACTACTCGATTGTTTAAGCTTTAAGTTTTCCAAAATTTTGATAATATTAAAGTTTCAATAATTAACTTTCCTGGAGGTCAGTACAAGCCCTTAAAGTGAACTCATAAAAGATCGAAGTTTTTATGTTATAAATATGACATGTTGGGATATTAAAAAGGTTATGAGATGGCTTTAATATACCTGATAACAAGCACCGCAGCCGGTACCATTTCTGTACAGCTTCGAAACCCCAGCCACATTAGCATCGTTGACAGTCCTTCCATATTCCCCAAATCCACAGGCACCAGCTATATTTAAATTAAAGACGCAAATTACCAAACAACTATGTGGCGTTACTCATTGATAAATAAGAAAGAGAAGAACAAAAATAGCAAAACGCGCGCATACTTGCTGTCCCAAAGCAATCTGGGCTACCGTAATAGGTTGCTCTAGAGGAAGTGAAGTCTTGGGAGTATGTTGTTTCTGCCATAAGAATGAAGACAACAAAGAGAAGGAAGTAACCATAATCAGGTGCAAAGCCCATAACTTAATGCTCAGTTCTAGTACACAAGCGTATGGAATTAAGCTTGTAAGACACAAAAGAAAAAAAAAGGTATGGTGAACTGAAGATGGTAAGAGTTATGAATTTAGTTCCCTTTTTATAGATGACATGAGGTAGCTGTTTCTAGATAGGACCTTCAGCTTTATGAGTGAGTTGGTGACGTGCATGTGCCCACGGAGACGCTTGTGTGAGTCCGCCTAACATTTGTACTAACGATCAATGCTGAGATATTTCGTCAAGGCATTAACAAATTATAGTGCCAGGAGAACCGCAAGGATTATTCAATGCACTCAAATTTGTAAACAGAAACTCAATTACAAAAATTCAAACCCATGATCAATACTTGTCATAAATTATTCACAGCTAGCACGTTGGACTGAATATGAGTTCACAACTAAATCATCCATGTTATAAATGAGCTATTTGAGTTTTGTTTCTTCTAAAGTGGAGCATGAAGTCAGAAACCATGGAACGACTACATGAAGCATAGTTGCAAGGTTTATATTCTAGCCGCCTACTACATCCAATGGTAAATTGTCTGTAGTTGGTTGAATTGTGTAATGGTACAATGAAACATGTGTAAGTTTTAATTTATCATTTTTCCTTCTTAATCTAGTAATTTAGGATGAAACAATTGTATCTCCTTTTCATTTTGAAACAAGTCTTTGCAGATTTGCTTAGCTAAAGAGTAAGTTTAAGACTAACCATCAAAGGGCCTTAGCATCAATTGGAAAACACGGAAACAATTGATTTGGATGTTATTACAACATTTATCTTCTTTTTTCAAATCAAATGTCGATGAAATTGGACTCCACAATTCGAATCTCTCACTGGGCTCCACGTTACAACTTTCAACTTTAAAAGCAGAAACTTTGAATGTCAATGAGTAAAGTAACCGAAGCTTTTTTAGATTTTTCGTAAGCGCAGTCAATTTGATATTGAACTCAACATTAGTCATTATTTTGTTGAAAGCTTATCCTTTTTTATTTAAAAAAAAAATGTTTAATGTCCATCAATTTGTTGACCAATTTGGAGTTTCGTGAGAAATTTCATTCTTGTACTTGTCTAGGTAAATCTTCAATTGGCGAACCTATCCCTTTCATATGGCAATTGTGTTAAAAGCTTAATATACTCGCACCACTTAGCCCATGAGTGATGTGTTTGGCTGTAACGCACTTAGAGATCCCTGTCAAACTTGGTGACCATAGAGGTCTTCCCCGTGTCAACTTTTGGATAAAAGGAGACCATATTAGGGGTGAGAGCACTCTCAATTATTAAGTTGTTACCAAAAAGGTCTTCTTTTAAGGCTCAAAACGCACTTATTGTCGGCATATGCCAAAGAAGGATAAATGATATACCAAACATAATTTCCAGGTAGGAGAGGATTCTGAGTAAAGTTTTTGGAAGAAATTGGGGTAGGTGACTCCGTTTTCTACTCGGCCACTTGGCAACTTATGTATGTCACACAATTTGGAGCCTGTAAAAAAAGAGATTAGAGAGAGTAGTCCAACAGTGATTTTCTGTTTGAACCATTCTGACTATAATTGAGATCTTAATGTAGAAGTCTCTTATATTAAACCCTTGCATGGATCTTTCAATAGTATTCATTTTACAAACTATATATAATAGAAATCATACATGAATAATAAAACTGTATTAAGAATATTCGAATTAAAAGATATGACTGTTATTATTAAAACTTAAAACATCATTTATTATAATACCTAAATTTTAAAGATGATAATCCAACTCTTCTCTTTCTTCTCCCCCACTTTAAAACAAGTTATTAATAACACAAACAAAATTTTTTAGAACATTATGTATCGGTGTTATAAGATGACACAAGAGAATCAAGATAATCAGTTAAACTAAGTCAACAATTTTTTTATTAATTCACTTGTGTCTTGTCATTAAGTATTGTAAAAGTTGTTCTTATGAAAAATTAAAATTTAAAAATCACAAATAACTTTTATGATAATTTTAAATTTTATAGGTTTACTTTAGAAATTGTTAAATTATAAGAGAATTGAATATCTTTAATCCTAAAATTAAAAATAAAATTTCAATCAAAGTAAAATAATGTGTTACGAGCAATAATGAAACCCATAATTATAAAAGTAACAAATTCTGATGGAAGTAATTTTAATTTAAAATATATTAAATTAATTAATATTAATCTTTAAAATTATAAATATGTAATTATAAAATTAAAATTAATTCATAAATGTCAAAGATGATTAATTATTAGTAAAATCTAATGATTTTAAAATGTATGCACATTAAGGACTTTTTAATATATTTTCTCACGTATGTATATTAAATATTAGATAATAAATTTCTATTGACAAAATTAAAATAAATGAAATTGATTAGTTATTAATAAATTTTAATTATTTTGAAATAAGTGCATGTATAATATCTATAGTACTAAAATTAAAGCAATATACATTTATGACGCACATCAAACACACTAAAAAATAAAATCTAACTTTGCACAACTAAATTTGTAGTAGTAGTGAGCAAGGATTGTATCTAAAAAGAATTTGTGTCTAGCTTTTGTAATGAATAAAGCAGTGGGCGCAAGGAGTTTTAGTTGAATTTTGGTTAACAAGATAAAGTAAAACTAAACTATTGAAGGTAAATCAAATCAAACAGTAAAAAAATGATAAAATTAACTAATAGGTTTTGAATCCAGTCCACAGTTTAATCTCAACCTTCACATGAACGTGTACAATGAATTGTGATGTTATTCTTGGATCTCTCCTTGAAACTATTAACCATAGATTAACAACAAGTTCTGTTAATTCTAGTTTGTCCTTAAGATGTATCTACTTGAAACAAACTCTTCAATTAGGTCTAACTATCAAGCAACCTAGAATAAGCTCTTTATATTTCGTGTGAAAATTGTATTGCGTAATAGGAAGGTATTTTGATCTAGGCGGCAACCAGATAAGCTTAGGTCATTTAACCTATATTATGTTATCCTAAATGACACTCGACCATTAGTTTACCAAAGTGAATCAGATGTATAACGATTGCATATTGTAATTTAGATTTTGGCAATGGGTTCATTCATAAATGATATATTTCAAGTATTTAAATCATTCACACATAAATCATAAAACATTAATTATAGAATAACATAATCAATTCCAAAAGAGAGAAAGAACAATACTACTAAATTATGAAATTCTCAAATGTAACATCCCGCTCCATAAGGCACGTGCCCGAACATTGCCTGAACATCCCGGAGGATGTTCCGACACATGCCTTATGAGAGCGGCATGTTAAAACAGTCACATTCACTTAAAATGGCATCATGTATAAAAACACGAATACTTAAAATATGAACTACTCATTCCATTTGTAAAACATAGTTATGCTATAACATTACACTCCATAATTCATATATACAGGACACAAATATCTAAGAGCATATTGCTCGTTTATAAAATATTCTACATGGAATGAGAAACTAAACAAAAACATTCGATCTAAACTCTATAGTTTTAGCTGACCAACCTTTGAGCCATTTTTGGAGCCCAAAAACGCAGTACTAGACTTCTTCTAGAGTGTCTTAATAGATAGGTCTCCTTTCTTGTATCTAAAAATTAACGTTACAATTTTGATAAGTTTTACGAACTCAGTAAGTAAACCATCATCGATGTGCTCCCTCATATCAAACCACAATGATAATTCACAATTCAATTTACAATCAAATTAGATCACACATATTGAATATCACATTACGTTTCATTTTAGAAAAGTTCATTTCAAACATTCAGATCATACATATCAATTTTTATATGCAATGTACATGTGACTCACTTTTATTGTTACTTTGTTGTGACCGAGCGCCTTTTTAACTATACCATACCCGTTGTAGATATCGGGCTCATGTATAACTGTCTCGTATCTGTTGTGGATGCTGGGCTTATTTTAATACTGTGCCTGTGGCTCTTTATACACGTTTATAAGCTTTAAGTTCTTTTTCACTGGCCACTGCAGTCACAACTTCTTTTATCTAATCATGCATTTCAATATGATGCATCAATTCATAGAATATGCCATCAATAACATTTATTCACAATGCACAGTCAACTTCATATGCTTATTGGACCTAAGTTCAGCATTCAACAATTTTTGTTAAGGACACGTATTTCTTTCAAATTCATATTCAATGAAGCACTTCTAATACGATCTCAATTATCAAACTCCTCGGACCATCAATGTCTAGAATTATCACATTAACATAAATATCAGTTCAATAATCGAAAATTTAGCAAATACAATCAATCCTAGTGAGAAACATCTAGGTTACTCACAGTAAGCTCGAAATAGCTATTGCCTCAATGGACCAGCAATGTCTGGATGTTGTTGTTCGACTTGCACTTTTATATCATCCAATACACTCATTACTACGCTAATCAATCATATAAGTATTCGATCAGACTCATATGCATATACTTTATGTACAATGCATCTCAATGACATTCCTGGGTATATTTCCTTAATTCACATATCTTAATCATTCACACTTTATCCCTTGGATATGTCTAGTTTACACTTAGGTTCATACCTCATATATACTTGATTATTCTAATATCACCAATCATATATTCTCCAATCCTTTTTATAGCATTCTATAATTATATAATATCCAAATTTTCATTCATTCATACCTAATATATCTTACTTATCTCCTTTGAATCACGTTAGCATTTCTAAGAGCACTCCATTCCTATGATGACTCTAAATTTCCAAATTTTAAACATTTGATATCAAAAATCCATTTTTAGGTTGTAACCTCAATTATCAACCTAAACATATCAAACATTTTATCAACTTATTCAATAACAAACTATGTTCATTTCAAGCCTCATTGAAGTCTAAATGCATTATAGGAAAGTACTTTAGCATTAGTTGGTTCAAACATCATTCAAAAGAGAAATATTCACGTTAAAGGTCTTTCCCACGATTGTGGAGGACTTCCCACAATCGTGGGTTATGCCAACAGAACATTTGTCTCCTTTTTCTTGCATTTCCCACGATCATGGAGGCATTCCCATGATCGTGGGTTATGTTATTCCAAAAAATCTAGCCAATTCTTCTTCCAATTTTTCAGTTTTTAACTATTACATATTACATCTAACACATCTTATGCATAATTCACCATTGCTACTTCATTACATAACACACTAAGGTTTTTGTCGCAATACACAGTCAAGTAGGTAACCAGATGTATGAAAATTACAAAAATCGTGAACTTAATATTCTCAATGAGATGTATAACCACTTACATGGTCGTGAAGCTCACTTACATAGCCTCATAAGTCTACACACGATTGTCTAGATTACAAAAGTGGTTGAAATTGCATCTTTGTGCTCCTACAGGCTTCTAGTTAGGTATACCATCCCATATATGGCCGAGTAAGTTGCAATAACTTCATTTCTTTCATTCTTTGTCCTATCTTTACCCTAATTCATCCCCCTTTTGTTCTAAAATAGAAAGAAAGATTGAACATCAATAAGACAGCTCCAAGGAAACATTTTTAACTCATTTTGTTTCTTGCTCCTCTAACTTGTACCAAAACTAAAATATAAACCAAAATAAGTATCTTCAGTATTGTAATATTAATCACTAAATATTAGGAAGTAAATATATAGTCAATCAAGCACTTATCAATTTATTAATTTTAGGTATTTGAATAAGGTATTATATAAATTATAAACATAAATATATATGCATATTTATTATATGTGAAAGTAAATATATGGATATATTAAAACATTATTAATTCTTAATTTACTATTATTTAAAACATACATGTATGATATATTGTGATAAAAATTTATTATTTATAACATGTTTAAAATTTTATAAAAATAATGGTAAACTATAATCAAAATTCTAAATTTTTTTAATTTAACAATATTAGCCAAAACTCATAAAGTAGCAATAAAATTTTCAAAATTTCAATTTATAACAAAAGTAACTCATTGTTAGCCTTATAGTTAATGGAGTTGGTGTGGCATGTTACATCAACAAAAAAGATTGCTTCCACCTAGTAAGAAATTAACATGTTAGCTAATTGATTAAAAATTGAAAGAAAGAGAAATTGGCATGATATTAGTATAGGTGGCAAATTGGTAATAGGGTAGGCTGAGTTAAGCTCGTCACTTGCTCATCCTAACTTGAGCCTCCAAGTTATAGACCAATAACATCATTTTGGTCTTAAATTTCTTAAATTTAGGAAATATGATATCATTTTGTAGTAAGATATTGGATCATTTGGATTGGATTTTGAGATGATTCCCTAATTTGAACTTAACGCAAATTATAATCAACGTAACCTAAAATCCGACCAATTCAGAGTTGATCTATCAATCATTAAGATGGTCATTAAGATGGGCTAAATCAGACCAGGTCATGGGCCTTTTGTCATAGCTAGTTATTGGCCTACTTATAGATCTATGGGAGAGAAACAACTTTAGGATTTGAAAGTTGTGGTTCGCAACTTCTTCTCTTGTGATGATGAAGACGAGGATAATAAGTTATCTTGGTTGTAATCAT
The DNA here is from genome assembly GCA_026874005.2 of Erythroxylum coriaceum. Taxonomy (NCBI): domain Eukaryota; kingdom Viridiplantae; phylum Streptophyta; class Magnoliopsida; order Malpighiales; family Erythroxylaceae; genus Erythroxylum; species Erythroxylum coriaceum. The sequence continues at coordinate 541,228 of JANQAP020000551.1, read as the reverse complement.
CTTATTGATTTTGTTGTTCCTCATCTTCCTATTCATTTAATAAGACTATAGGCATGGATTTAGGATTGTTCCAATTCTAAAATGAAGATTTACTTGACCATTTATTGGTCACTCAAATTCTTCTAATTTTTTCTTATGCTTTTACAAATCTTTCAGGCTTGAGATTGCATTCATTTATGATATATTTGTGAATAACTTTATTTTTCCTAGAAAGTGATTTGATAATTATCTTCTACAAATTAATTATCAAAGGATGCTTAAAATTTGAGAAAAATAAAACCTGTTGTGAGTATGTACAAATTTTATGAGAATAAAAAAGAATCAATATTATTGATCAATGAGAGAGAAACTAAATGAACACTTTTTCTTAGCTAGAGAAACTATCTATCATATTTCTCCAACGAATCAAAAGAGTCAAAGCCTACATTTGACGAAATGACACTGACCACGTCTTCCTGTTACTCCTTGTCATTGCTATCACCAAAAGCACCGATTGACAACAAAATCTCTATTGAATCCTCTGCATTACCCGATCTAACACCCATCTTAACCTAATATAACCCTGTGGTCTACAGCCTCAACCATTACCTCATCTTTTAAGAGCAAAAGGGCTAGGTTTCTTTTTTTTTAATTTAAATTAATTAGTTGATATTTCAAATTCTTATCACTCAGGGTGTCATTTTGTTTGTCACGTTAGCTTCATTTATTAGAGGGTTTAAAAAGGGCTATTTTATTATAAATTACAAATTTAAACATTTTATTGATACTTTTAATAGTTCTAACTAATATTGAAAAATTAGAAAAAGTTTAAAATTTTAATTGTAATTTACCTTTAAAATAAAGTGAAATATATTTTTAAATATTTAAAATTGTTGTCATATATTATTAAAAATGTACTTCTGAAAATAATATTATAAATATGGTCAATTATTAAAAAAAAGTCTTAGACTTTACTCAATTTTGTAATACTAGTCCAACCCTAAAAAAGTGGCAATAAATGCTCTAATTTTCAATATTTTGCAAAAATAGCCTGGCGTTAAGTTCCCTATTAATATGAATGATATTACAAGTTACATCAAATTAGTATTTTATCGTGTGACTATCATATACTATATTTATCAAGAAATGTATTATTTAATAAATCAAAATATAAAAAATCCTAAAATAATTATCCACTCCTTCATTTGTTTTACTTCTCTATTTTACTTCATCTGTTTTACAGTAAGAAACAAACCCTTCCTTTGGCTCCGTAGCAATTTCTAAAAAAAGAAAAAGAAAGCCTTTTTACATGTTATGGTCTTAGTTCATATATGATAAGGTTTTCGTGTTTGTTAATGTTCAGAGAGAAGTGGGCTTTGCTTGATACTGTGAGTAATCCCCTGTACATAAAATAAAGACATTCTATTGGACTGTAGTTAAAAATAATGAAACATTACATAATAATGTTATGGTGCTAAACTAACTATTGTTTATATAAACCTTCAATATAAATTTTCTTGCTTGTCTTCACCTATCATATGCAAGATTATACCATAATTATAAAATTAACAACTATATATAGATACAATTTTAGTAAATCATAATAATAATTTGAAATATAACCAGGCGAAAATTGTAGTTATCATCGATATATTGTAAGTTGTTATTACTAGAATCATGGTGACATTATAATTAGTTTAAACGAATATAAGTAGGCAAAATGTTTCTTTAGATCAAACATAAAAAAGAGCAAAGTACAATTGTTTATATAAAAAGGAAGCCTTTATGCTTATGTAGGATAAAACATCTAAACTAGAATTTAAATAGATTATTCAATATTTATATTTAAAAATCTGGCAATATCATAAAGTCCTACCTCTTTATAGAATTGAGCAATCCACTCAAGTAAAGTCCCTTCCATAGAAGCCAAATCCAACAAAAAGTAGTTTTATCCAACACAATTTGCAAATTAGAAAGAAGAAAATCATGGGTTAGTATTACCATAGATTTATTGATAATGTAGTCTGATGGATTACGGACAAAACTTCGAGAAACCTAAGTAGGATCCTTCCCTTTGTTAAGGTCCTCTTTCCTGACTTCCTCACTCACTTTTTCTTTAATATACTCAATTTGCTCATCCACCCATTTTGTTGTTTGAGCGACTTCTTGATTAGAAAGTGAATTCACATGTATTTAAATCAAGGAGAAGATAAACACTGTAGATAATAAAAAGAGAATGGACAGAGAAAAAAAAACTAAAAACAGATGGAGTGCTCTAGAGAGACAAAAGAGTTAATAATTATTTTAGGGTTTTTGATAGACCCACATAAAAAATATAAATATATATACTTATTAAATTTAAATAATAATAATTAAAAATAAAAAATAAATATAGACATAAAAGATAATAATAAATAAATGTACATATAAATAAAAATATTAAAATAAGTAATAAAATAAATAAAGAATAAAATAGAAAAAAGTAAAGAAAAATAAAAGATAAAATAAGTAAATAAATACATAAATAAAAAAAGAATATAAGTAAATAAATAAATCAAACAAGTAATTACAAGAAAATATTTACGGTAAGGATCTAAGAGGCAAGTATTACAAATTAAATGTTTAGGTTAAATAAAAGACATAATTCTTGAAATAAAATGTTTAAAAGACATATGAGAAAGAGAAGGACCTCTGTACGTGAGATCCTTCACCTGTATCCTAGTACACTAAAGCTTTCTATTAAACGTCACAATTGGTAAGTTCCAACAGAGTCATATTATTCGTGATCACCTCCCCAATAGTTCTTCTTAGGCCTTCCTTTGTAAAGTTAAAAGACTTACTTGTCTTCATGGACTAAAAACGAGAAGGATTAGAGCAAGAGGAGACAAGAAAATACCAAAAGGACTGAAATTAGCAAAAGTCACATCCATAAGAGGTGTGTCCCATGCAACGCCCATGCAACGCGTCTCAGGGCTGTGAGACAATTACAACTCACCCGAACCCTACATTTTAGTATAAAAACATCGTTTTTATGACGGCACATGTTTATGTTTTGTTTGGGAAAGCGTTGGAGCTCACGGTTTTGAGATTTTGGGAGAATGAATAGGGGCAAACCTCTCATACTTTAGGGACCCATGGAGGGCTACGCTTCCCGATGCCTATTCGGAGGTGATATCGACACCGAAATACCCGGTTAAGCATTTCTCTCATTGTTTGTTGTTATTTCTCTTAGGGATTGATTGTGTTATCCTATGTTTAATGTTTTGGTGTTGTGTGAGAATGATTGAATGTTTTATTTGATTATTTTTACGTAAATTGCTAGAATTTCAATATAATCCGTAATTTTTGAGATTCGTTTGTGGCAACTAATAGTTTTTAATCATTAGGGGTAACGTAACCTAGTTTAAATAATCCAAGCTTGTGAGATTATTACTATATTGGTTTATTTCACTCATTCGTAAGACGACTGTTTAATTAAACTTAGAAAGCGTCTCCTAGGTTATCCGATAGCTAGAGTTAATTATCGAGCTCTTTTTAATTAACTATGACCTAAATAAAAATCGAGATTAATAGAGCTTTTTGTCAATCTATGACCAATAGTTCAAAAAGAGGTGTAAAGACAACAAATCAATAAAATATGTCTAATTGAGTGTAGGCTGAGATTGAACCAAAGAATCAGTTCCCTAATGAATTCATCATTTTCATCATTTTTGCATGTTTTCTTTAATTTGTTTTCATTAGTTTAGTTTTATTTTATTTTTGTATTTGAAACAAACAAACCCCCCATAACCTAAACAATGATTATTTTCATTTCAAAAACTTTACATATATACTATCTGTGGGATTGATCTAGACTTACCACTGCTATAATTGTAAACCTAGTTTATTTTATGAAGCATTACGATGCGCTACGTCAGATTTGTATACTTTCGGTGTAATAAGGGTTTTATTAAACTTGCTTAATAAAATTCATTCTAAATTCCATGCATATCTATTGAAGTGCACATATGTAAATATCAAATGTCCTAATCAAGACTATTGAAGGAATTATGAGACAATTTTTGTGGGGAAAAATCAATGATTGGAAGTATAATGAGAAGGTCAAATGATCCAACAGACTTTGGAAGCAATTGGCAGATAAGGAATCGCTTTGGATGAGATGGATGCATAGCTATATATTGAAAGGGGAAAGTATTTGGGCAATTAAAAATAAAGATTTTAATTAATTGTTCATATCTTTGTTACTTAAGACTCTGTTTGGTTGAGGGGTTGAGGATGGAATGGAATGGAACGTAACACACTTCCATCGTTTGGAAGGAAGTTTTATAATG
>JANQAP020000551.1:516748-536818 GCA_026874005.2 Erythroxylum coriaceum | reverse complement strand
ATCTCACATTTTTAAGAACGCAAGAAAAAACAGTAAATCAAACCCAATAAAAGGGAAGGAGGGAAAGATAAAGAACTTACCTGGAAAGGAAAGAAAAGACGATACCAAACCCTAGTATTACCTCCCGTGATTCCTGCTCAAATTTGATATTTCTTGGGTGTTGCAAAATTAAACCCAGTTAAGATTGCGAAGGCATGTAGGGGAGTCTTGAATGTGTTATCAAAATGGGTTTCGGTAGGGGGTGGCAAAGACAAAGCATTTGTGTATTCCTGAGCTTTAGGATGATAAAAAGGTTAAGAAGAAGAATCTTTGTGTTTCTAAGTATAAGATAAGATTGCATGATCAGTGTATCAAAATTGCATGATCAGTGTTTCATAATCTGTGACAATGCATTTGAGCCACTGTATACTAAGTACGATGTCAGCACCACTGATGGGGAGGACATGTAGATCAACATCAAAGACTTGGCCTTGAATTTGAATGGTCGTGTGTGAGCAAATTTGGTGGCAATCAATCACTGTCCATTGCCAACCATGACTTTAAGGCGCTGAGCATTTTCAATAGGTAACTGCAGAACTTTGGCTACTTTGGATTGAACAAAATTATGGGTACTTCCGCCATCGATTAAAATGGTAACCTAGGAGTGTCCAATTAAGCCATAAAGGTGAAATGTTTCTAGTGCAGGAGTGCCAGAAAGGGCATTCAAACTAATCTGAGCATTGGCTGGGTCATCAAATAATAGGGTGGGGTCAAGACGAAAAGAAGATGGAGGCTTTGGAGGTTGGTCCTCATCATCATCATCAGCAATAAGCAAGAAGAAACGTGCCCTACATTTATGGGTGGGTCCCTATTTTTTGTCACAGTTATAGCATAATCCCTTCTCACGTCTAGTGGCCATTTCCGCTGGGGTAAGCTTTTTAAAATTTAGTTTTGATGGAGTGGGTAACAGGGGTTGGAGTGTTGGGGTGTTTTATGTTGTAGGTGTCACAATGGATGGAGAAGATGGGATGGAGGTTCTACCTTTATAGCTACGTTTTCTATCATCGATTTTGTCCTCTTAGAGCTTTGCTAAAGCTGTGGCCTATGTGAGTGAAATGGGTTGCAACACCTGAACTTCACGTTGGATCTCCGAAGAAAGGCCAGAGATGAAACAACAAAGGCTAGAGATGAAACAACCGAGTAGGAATAAAGGTGGTAGGCTCACAATACGATTAGCCAACCGTTCAAACTCTGTGAGATATTCATTGACAATGCCAACTTAGGATAGTTTGAACAAAGCGCCCCTGGGATTATCATAGAAAGAAGGTGCAAACCTTATTTCCAGAGCTTGCAATAAAGCTGGCCAAGACGTGACAAAACCATTACGAAGCATCTATTGGTACCAGCTAAGAGCTGGACCATTCATGTGAAACGACGCAATCGTGATGCATTCTTCGTCAGGGGTTCCCTGATAATCGAAAAATTGTGAAATCTTGAAAATCCATCCTAATGCGTCTTGCCCATCAAAACAAGGTGCTTCCAACTTAATAGGTGGACTTTGGATGTTGTAGGGAGGTGGTGGTGGGGTTGTTGTTGTTGCGGATGTTTGGGTGGAGAGCTGGTTAAGTTGTTCTAGGATGCAAACAATTTTGAGGAAAAGGTCATTTTGGTTAGTAGTGAGGGTGGTTTGTGCTTGGGCAAGACGAAGAACAGTTTCTTCGAGACGCTCGGTGGCAGTTTTGGAGCGGGTATTATGGTCAGCCATGACAGGTCGGACCAATTGATAGAGCAACGTTCTTCCTTATACTCAAGAACAAGAGGACCTTCGAGAAATTATAGAGGAGAGAGATTTTAGTAATATTCTTTTTCTGCCTTCTTTCATTCATTCCTAGGGTATTTAAAAAAGAGTATGTGCTAATCATTAGACAATCGCGATTCAAGGAAACAGAAAAAAAGAATCTAACACATTTGAAAAGAAATGCAACAAAACAAATGGCAACTCTAAAAAACTCGATGCCTAAGTTTCATCAAAATACTCTAACCTACACATAGTCATCAAGTAGCCTGGTCTCCTTGAGGTCCTTCGGGATCGGGTAGTCAACTGGGCTGATAATTGGGCTTAAGTGCTAACATATCATACACAAATACAATGCCCCAATCCATGTAAATCACGAAGGAATTGACCTTTTTTAGCCCAAAAAAAAAACAAGATATTTTACATTTGGTTTAAAATGCGAATATCTCCAAATCAATTTGAATGTTAGTAATGATAAGTGAAAATAGAATATTATATGCAGAAACTGGTGGCTACTGAACTAGATTGAAAAGTGAAAATAATATTAAATATACGATTTGGGTTTAAAACATGCGATGTGGCTTAGGAGACGAATTGCATAATTACTGAGAGTAGAAGGTCGCAGCAATACTTACCGAGCCCTTGAAGTTACAAAAACTACTAGCTACAGTAGCATGTATTAAATTAAGATAATCCCATTAAATGCTTGTACAAACATCATCTTCTATGGCTGAAGCTTCAAGCATTGATCCTTCAGTTGTTAATTCTCTTTGCTCGGTGTACATTCCATTTAAGTTATTCCACTGTGCGCAATCCAATGGCGTGCTACAAATGCCTGAGAACAATTCAATCTTTTCAGACAAAAAGAAAATAACATAAAAATGAGGCCAATTTGATAGTCACATCCATATCGCACAGAATGAGTGTCACTCGCAATACGCATGCCCTATTCACTCGGAATACACGATGGAACAATACAGAATTGGCCGGGACCAAATATTAATCTGCGGTTGATAAACAGCCAATATAACATCCCATCCTTACATTTGCAAGATTTAGGATGATAAAAAGGAAAAATGGTCCGGTAGAGAGGAAGATCAGCCAATAAAGCATACTCTCACAACCAACACGCCTCTGTAGTCAGTCTCAATCTTGAAAAACCGAAAAAGAATGAGAAATGGCAAGCAACGTGTAAAGTTTCTTAATCAAATAGTCAATCCGCACTTTTGTGGGTAATGCACTTTTCCAGGTGTCTTTCTGGTGCAGTTTTGAGGAAGACAAAAGTAAAAAGCAATAACTAGAAAGTGCTGAGCCATGGAAACAGCAAGCAACTGCATATTGACTCAAAAATACTTGGAACACAAACTACAGCAATTACGTAGTAGGATTAGCAAAAGGTGCTGAATGAGGATGTAAATGGAAAGAAAATCACATAAAGACTTATGCAAGTATTTATGTCTATTTGCCTATTTTGCCATTAATCTCACCCTCCATTGCCTTTTTTGTTTTCCGCCTCTTTTCTCAGTTAAAATTTTTATCTTTCAGTGGATTAACTGTAGCAGACTCTACAAAGGAAAGAAAATGATTTAAGCTTTAACTTCATGTAGAAATACTAAACTCAATACTGATCTGTTAATCCATATTACCATAGGCTATGAACTAGGCAAGGCTTCTCCTCAATGGTTGCTAAGAAATCTGAGAATCAAACCCCAAAAAGTTATGGTTAACTATAACCAAAGGTTGACGCGATATGCTCCCTAGGAAACTAATAAACTGAAGACAGTATCAAGTTTCAAACCAGTGTCCACGCAAGTGGTGCTCTTACTTCTGGACAACAGGATCATATTACTGCTGGACAGCTCATATTACTCCTGAACATGATTCAGTGAAAGTATACCAACGTTTTACTCATTGAAAAATAAGAAATAAGATTGAATAGATTTTCAGATGTTATATGGATAGGATTAGTTTGAATAGATCTGGCAGTCGTTATCTGGATAGGATTATTTTCTATTTCTATAATAGAAAGTTCGTTAGTTGTTAAGTCTTGTATCCTATATAAGGGAATGCAATAAAGACAAAATTAATCATTCCAAAACAGTATACATGTTGAGATCCAGGGCCTGAGTTTACATCAAAATAGGCTGAAATTCAGACTGTTAGGATTCCTCATTAGATATGTAGTAGTAATATATGTTATTCTATTTTAGATATGCTATCCTAGTTGTATATGACTTATAGAATTTCTATCATAATAGGATTTAAATTAAGAACCCTTTTCTACTAGAATAAGGGTTCTAAGAACTATATATAGGGTTGTGTGTGTGTGTGTGTGTGTATTCTAACTCTTCATCAAGAATGAGAAATCGAAAATTTTTCTACAAACTTAAGTTTTCAGCTAGAAAGTGTGATGCTTTCTTTTAAAAGTGATTCCTAATTATCCATTATTGGTGTTCTTCACTAAATTCCAGTAAAATTAACCTAAATTCCAACCATATTCAATTTTCAGCAACCAAACATTAAAATTTTAGCCATACAAAATCTAAAAATTCAGCATTTCTAGCCAAAATTCAACCCTAAAACTTGAATATTCCAGCAGACTAATATCAGACATATTTCGTAATTTTGTATTTTTTAACAACTATTTAATAATTCTTCTATTTATCCTGCATCAATTTGGAGTCAGAGCTTTGATTCACGATGGCAGCACTTAGCAGAAGGGCATACAGAGAAATATTTAGTGACCAGGAGCGAGATGAAATACTTGTAATAGTTAAAGAAAGATTGGACCTTAATAACCCTTGATCATAAGGTGCTCCAAGAATTAATCCAGAAAACAATATCAGACAACAAACTAAAATTGATGGTGCAGCTGGAAAAGTGAAATCCAAGACGAAGAGGTTGACATTAATCAACAACAAATGGGGTTAGGAAATGAACACCTACTGAGAGATCCAAGACAAAGAAACCAACCAGCAGCATATGGAGAGCGCATGCAAACTTTTAGAGGCCACGATATAGTTGAAACACACAATGAACTCATTGAAATTACTAAGAAATTTTGTGTTGAAGCCCCTAATTTTGCAGAAAAGATAGATCCACACCTGTTTTTAGATTGGACAACAGCAATGGAAGATTTTTTTACTGGTATCTCATGTCGGAAGATCGAAATGTTCAATTCACAAAGACGAAGCCCGTTGAGCACGCTAAAATATGGTGGAGATCAGTAGAGGATAGACTTCGAAAAATAGGCTAGCTACTAATTGTTGATTGCGGAGAGATGAAACTGAAGTTATAGAGAAAAGAAAAAAAACTTACCATTTCATTATCAAGAAGATCTCCAAGATCAACTCACAATCTTTACATAAGGGATTATGTCCTTAATTGAGTACACAAAAATATTTTATAAACTTTCTATCCGATGTGAAGGGATGAGGTCGGAACCAAAACTTATATCTCACTCAAAAAATGGCTTAAGGGTAGAAATTAGCAAGGAGCTAATAATGCAAAGGATTTACAACCTGAAAGATGCATATCACTTGGCTTTAAGAACAGAACAATACTTAGGACAAGTAACTAAAAAGTTTCAAAGTCAAGTCGGGGAGTTTGGCATGAAGAGAACTATGACAGTACAAAACTTTTGATCATCATCCAATGCATCAAAATCTGCACCACAAAACTACTACATAACTTCGCAAGGAGTTCAACTTAAAGGCAAAGCCATAGCTGAGACTGGGACAAAAGGAGGCAGCAGTGAAAAGAAGTCTTCTTATGAATGTCGTAATAAAGGTTTGCATATAATAGGATAAGAAGAAGAGGAAGAATCTGATGAGTATGTATGTGAGCATGAAGCTAGAGAGGAATTGAAGGAGACTCTAGTGATGGACTAACTAGTCCTACAAATCTTAATGCAGTGAGACGCAAACCTACAACCCCTAAAGCGGAAGAACAACAAGAATGGCTTCGTACTACTATTTTCTTTACTCAAGTTAGATGCAGAGATAAAGTATAAAAGTTTATCATTGATGGAGGAAGTAGTATGAATGTGTTATTAGAGAACATGGTTAAGCGATTGAATTTTATCAGAGAACATGGTGAAGCGATTGAATTTACTCATGGAGAAGCATCCAAATCCCTACAAAGTTGCTTGGATAGATGATAGTACTATACCAATTGGTCAAAGGTGCTTGGTGTCTTTCAAATTAGGAACATATGAGGACTCTATTTGGTGTGATGTCATTCTTATGAAAGTATCTCACATTTTACTTGGGCAACCGTAACTTTATGATTGATATGTGTAGCACTTCGAAAAAGCTAACACCTATTAGTTTATATTTCATGGAAAGAAGATAATTTTAAAGCCTATGAAAGTAGGCAAGGTAGAAAAACAAAGAGGAAGTAACAAAACAGCCGTATATGTCAAGAAAAAGTCTCTTAATATCCTTAAGGAGAGAGAATTTGAAGTTGTTAGCAAGGAAAAGGGAATTGTGTTTGCAATGGTAGTGAGGGAAGTAACAAAAATAGCATCTGAAACACCCTTTACCTTACCAAAAGAAGTGGGAGAGTTGTTAGCTGATTTTTCAAAGCTTACACTCGATGATTTACCAGTGAATTATCTCCTTTACAAGATAATTCAGTATGCTATTGACTTGGTACCTGTATCTAATCTACCAAATCTTCCAACCTTTCGCTTGAATCCTATTGAGAATGAAGAGCTGAAGAGACAAGTAGAAGAATTACTGAAAAGAGGATTTATTCAAGAAAGTCTTAGTCCGTGGCAATTTCAACACTATTGACTCCTAAAAAGGATGAAAGTTGGTGAATGTGTATTGATTGTCAGGCAATAAATAAGATCACAATAAGGTATACATTTCCAATACCTTGGCTTGATGATATGTTAGATATTTTGATTGGAGCTACTACCTTTACCAAGATAGACTTACAAAGTGGGTACCATCAAATTAGAATTAGGCAAGGAGATGAATGGAAAACAACTTTCAAGACTAAAGAGGGACTTTATGAATGGTTGGTTATGTCATTTGGGCTTTTTAATGCATCTAGCACTTTTATGAGAGTGATGAATCAAGTGTTTCGACCATTTTTGGGTAATTTTTTGGTGGTATATTTGATGATATATTAATATATAGCAAGACTAAAGAAGACCATCTATTAAATCTACAACAAATCTTGAGAGTTTTGAGGCAAAAGGAACTTTATATCAACTTAAAGAAGTGTTCTTTCATGCAATCAAGTGTTCTATTTCTGGGTTTTATTATATCCTACCGTAGAGTGAAGATGGATCATGAGAAGAATAGGGTCATCCTTGATTGGCCTATTCCAAAGGATGTGCACAACTCAAGGAGTTTCCACGGCCTAGCAACATTCTAGGCAAGTTACACCATCATGGCACCTATTGCTGATTGTATGAAAAAAGGACAGTTTACTTGGTCAAAGACAGTAACTAAAGCATTTGAAGAAATCAAGAAAAAGATGACTAGATCTCCTATTTTACAAATTCTACAGTTTTCTGGAGTATTTGAAGTTGTTTGTGACACATCTCATGTAGGCATACTCAGCCAAGAGGGACACCCAAATGCTTACTTCAATGAGAAGTTAAGTGAAGAGAAGCAACGATATTCAACCTATGACAAGGAATTGTTTACGGTAGTACGTTGTCTTTAAAATTGGTGTCATTATCTCTCATACAGGGAGTCATTATCTCTCATACAGGTTGTCATTATCTCTCATACAGGGAGTTTTCTCTACAAACTTGAGTTTTCAACTAAACGGTGTGATTCTTTCTTCTAAGAGTGGTTCTTAGATCTAGGAGTGATTCCTGATTTCCTACTATCCATTGTTTATGTTCTTCACTAAATTCCAACTATCTCAAACCTAAATTCTAGCCATATTAAACCCTAAAATGTTAAACTTAAATTTTAAGCAATCAAACCTTAAAAATTCAGCTATACGAAATCTGAAAATTCAGCAATCCTAGCAAAAATTCAACTCTAAAACTTGATATTTTAACAGCCTCATGTTAGCCATATTTCTTAATTATGCTTCAAGTGCGATGAAAAAATCATGTTGGGCACATATGTAAAAACCAATTTTTGGGTGAAGGGCAATCAAATGTTGAAGCATTGCTACAAGTTGGGGAAATCCATTTGACACTAAATTCAGACGTTGGATTAAGCTCTCCGCACTCGATGAAAATAAGAGGAATGATAAGGAGCTAGGAGGTAATGATCGTCCTTGATTGAGGGGCTACCCATAACTTCATCGGTGAAGAGCTGGTGGCAAAGTTGGGCATCCAAATCATAAAGACAATGAGCTATGGTTTAGCAATGGGAAGTGAGGCGCCTATACCAGGTAGAGGGATCTGCAAAGGTGTTGAACTTCAACTACAAAAGATCATAATGATCACGAATTTTCTGCCTTTCAATCTTGGTGGGTTTGATGCGATCTCAAGGCTCAAGTGTTTGTTTGCAATGCAATACACCGACTCTAATTAGCACTCCCTAACTATGAAGATACCAATTAGGGGAAAGACGGTAATGCTACATGGGTACCCTACTCTAAGCAAAATAGTCGTATCCCTAAACTATGGTCAAGACTATTATCCATGAAGGCCAAGGAATGATGGTTGAGATGTGTAGGCCAACCCTTTCGGACGAGGACAAAGGGACCAACTTCCTAAGGATGTACAAGGGTTGATAGAAGAATTTCTAAAAGTTTTCCATTGGTCGGGTGAGCTACCCCCGTGGTGAGAGAAAAGCTATGAAATCAACTTAAAACCCAGGATAACTCCCATCAATGTCCGATCTTATCAGTACGCCCATACTCAGAAGGATGAGATAGAAAGGTTAGTAAAGGAGATGTTAACTATAGGGATTATCTAGCTTAGCATAAGTCTTTTTTCGAGCTCAGTACTCCAAGTCAAGAAGAAGGATGGTAGCTAGAAATTTTGTGTAGACTACCAAGTTTTGAATAAGGTAACAATCCCCGGTTGATTTCCCATCCGTATAGTGGCGAGTTATTTGATGAGTTGAGAGGGGCTTGACAATTTTCTAAGTTGGATATAAAGTCAGGATACCATCAGATTTGATAATGACCAAGGATATCCCTGCATTGTGCACTCATAAGTGACACTGTAAGTTTTTAGTCATACGGTTCGACTTAACCAATGAGCAACATTTCAGTCTATCATGAACAATATTTTCAAACTAATGTTGCAAAGGGGGGGTCTTTTTTTTTTTGGGATGACATACTAATTTACAGCAACTCCGTGGAAGCCCATTTGCAACATTTGAGAGAAGTACTAACCATCCTTAAAACTCATCGCTTATTCGCTAATTTAAAAAAAAAAGCTATTTCTACAGAAATAGGATTGAATAACTAAGTCATGTTATAATTGAGAAAGGAATGACTATTGATCCTGAAAAGGTGAATGTAATGGAGCAGTGGCTGATGTCAAAAAATTTGAAAGAATTACAAATCTTAGTTGGATTAACGGGCTACTACTAGCAATTTATCAAAGACTATGGTAAGATAGCCACCCCCATTAACAGACATGTTAAAGAAAGATGCATTCAAGTGGAGTGAAGAAGCAATCTCAATTGTACATCTTAAGAAGCAATCGCAACTGTACAACTAGCCTTAATTATGTTTCAACCTATCCTTCGTTTGTGCCTGAGGTCAAGTGCATTCTTGTTGGAGTGGGAAATGTTGCTACTAGATGGTAGGATCAAGATAATGTCTTTGCTAGACAATAGGGTCATGTTACTCTTGAACATGATTCAGCGAAAATGGTGCCTTTTGACCAAGTTTACCAACATTTTACTCATGTGAAAAATAAAAATTTTTTGAAAAGATTTTGCAATTATCTAGATAGGATTAGTTTCGATAGATCTAGCAGTGTTATCTAGATAGGTCTTCCATTTCTATAAAGAGTTCGTTAGTTGTTAAGATTGTGTCTTGTATCCTATATAAGGGAATGCAATAAGGGCATTATTATTCACTCCAATAATATACATGTTGAGATCCAGAGTTCTCTCTTAACGAGCTCTAAATATTTTTTTTAACAAATTAGGTAGAATAGGGATAAAGTCTTCCAAGCTTAGGGTGCAAACAAAGCTGCTAGAAGACTTCAAAGTGTAGGGTCCTATAACTAGATCCCAAATCATGGATCATAATAGGCATTATATAGGAATTTTGATAAAGTGAAAATGTATTTACATATTCATTATTGGTGGGAAGGACAAAGCTCATTATCACCCATGAGCTATTATAGAAGCAAATCATGGGAAACAAATGCAATCTAATCATCAGAAATTGTCGATATGTGACTAAGCAGGGACTCTTACTTACTTGAGTCTTAATTGTCACTAATGGCAATTTCTTTCTAGTTATATAAGTTGAGCTTTCTTAAGATCAGAAACAACTCCATGGTCTTTAGTGCCTCTTTCATTATATATGACCTGAAAAGATCAAATGAGTAGGTGAACCAAAAAGCTAGCAAATCACCACTAAAAAGTATGTTTGACTTAAGTACCTTGTCTATGACGCCGTATTCAATAGCCTCTGATGGACTAAAGTATTTTGGCCGACTCATGTCAGACTCAATTTGCTCAGGTGTCTTCCCAACGTGTTTCGCCAAGAGATTGACCTAGATGATAATTGAAGCAGCACAAGTAGAATAAATAATTTAAGTGTTTATAGTCAGACATAACCTTTACAAGAGAATTACGTTAACCTAATGTGTTATTTTTTTACTCTCTATCCTACTCTTTACTTTCAATGGCATCAGAGCTAATAATAAATAATAAAAATGCTTATTTAATATGATTATATTCTTATTTTATAAATTTAGTTCAATTCTTACTCCATTAGAAATAGGGTTTCATGACTTCTTTTATATATATTTTCTCTCCTAACAATATAGTAAATTTTCATATGCAATTTTTTTCCTAAGGCTATGTATGGTTGGGGGTTTATTAATGGAATGGAATGGAATATTATTCCATCTTCTGAGAGAAGGGTTTATAATAGAATGGAATGAAATGGAATAGAAGAGAAAGTTTCATATTACATCTTATTTCATCATAAACAGTAAAAATGAAAAACTTCCGATTTGGAAAGTTTAGGATGAAATGTAAAATGATAAACAACTTTTCACTATATGACATTATAAACTCTTCTTCCAAACAACATTTCACTATATTAAATTATGAACCCTTCCGTCCCTCGCAAAAAATAATTTTCTAATATTACATCCATTTACATTCCATTTCATTATAAACCATTCCATTCCATTCAATTCCATTCAAAACCTTACTTCCAACCAAACATAGCTTAAGAGTGTCTCTTAGATATTTAAGAGATTGATAAACTCTAGAAGTGATTTCTAAAAGCCTATAATGCAATTCCAATTTTTTTATTTGTTTGAATTCCTAAGTATGATTCCTAGCTCTATTCTAGATCCTAGAAGTGATTCTTAGACCTATCTTTGATTTCAATTCCTTAATTTTTAAATTTCTGACCCCAAATTGGGAGTTCCAGCATCCACTATTTTTAGTTTGCTTTATCAAATAGTCCACATTCCTACATTCATCCTACCATCAACTTGGTATTAGAGCTTGGGTTCAACAATGTCTACATGAAGCAGAAAGGTGTACAGAGGATTGAGCTGGCACTACAATGGTGACATACAGCAGATTGATGTGTAAGGGATAAGTCAATGATCAATAGATGGATGAGCTAACCGTACAAATTCTGAAAAGGCTAGATAGAATTGAAGCACATCTTGAATAAGAAACAACTCCCATAAGAAAGAATACCACAAACCAGCAACCTAAGCTTGATGGTGAAGGTGGGACAAGATAGAAAAATAGAAAATGAAGCAACTGAACAACAAGCAGAAACATCTGAATAACAAGCTGGAACAACTAAGCAGTGAGCTGAAACATGCACGTAGCATGCCAAAATACCTATACCACAAGCTAAAACAACTAAACAGGAAGCTGAAGTTATTAACTAAGTACTAATGTTTCTGGAGCAAGTTAGGGCAGTGGTTCTCGCTAACAAAGGTGCATTTGACATTGATGAATTTGACGAGATGGATAACTAGGATCAGGTCAATATCCACAAGGAAAATGTATGACAACTATTGATAGTCAAGGTCGACTTTCATCATGTCAGAGAGAATGATACAGAAAAAGAATAGTTCAATTAGAAAAGGAATATTTCTAGTTTAATTTGTTCTTAGTTATTTAGAAGCTGAATGAGTCACATGCCTTCTCCACTCTTGCACATACTCTGATTCAATTAGAAAAGGAATACTTCTAGTTTAATTTGTTCTTCGTTGTTTACAGTTTATGTGATATTTCCCTAGAAACTGAATAAGTCACATGCCTTCTCCACTCTCGCACATACTCTGACAATATGTCCAGGAGTTTTTTCTTCCTTCCTTTTCTGCCTGTCCAAGAGTTTTTTCTTTCTTCCTTTTCTGCCTATTTTATTAGAATACAATATGGGCTCTATTAGGGAAAGAGAGAACACTATAACAAAACCCTGGCTTTGTTTGTAGAAATGCTCAACATACCTTCATTCATAATTGTAGCAGAATTAGTAAATATGGTTTGACGGTTACTACTACCTCCACGAAACTAGGACAATAACTGGACATGAAAAATAAAATAACTTCCTAACCCCACTTCCATTAACACAAAGTAATAATAACGACAACAAATTCCACTAATAATCTAAGATCTACAAAAATATATTTTCCGAAATATTAGTCTTTATGACATGTGACAGTTTAAGTCTAGTATGGAATAACAAAAATCCTTACTAAATTCTTATTTTGAAATTTATTTGGATTTCCTACACCACTAGGATTAGGGTCTCAAGACAAACTATAAATATCCTTACGTATAGAATGTTTAAATGAATAAGAATAAACTAAGTTTTAAAGTGTGTGACTTTGTTATTCTAGAATTATTCCTACATAATTAGAAGTGATTCCTCAAAACTTATGTTTGTGATTGCAATAATTTTGTTTGTTTCAATTCCTAAGTGTGATTCCTAGTTTTGATACAAATCCTAGCAGTAATTCGTATAATCATTTATTTCAATTCCTTTTTCTTTTTAATTCCCAGCCCTAAACTAAAAGTTCCAGTAGACCCGATTTTGGTTCATATGCACTTTATCACCCTCTATTCGTCGTACATCAATATTTTGCCTTCAATATTCAATGATTTACCCACATCACATCACTTGTTACAGTAAGCAATACAGATAAAATTGCAATTCCAGCACTAATAATCAAGAAGAATAACAGAATGGGAAGAAAATATGGCTAAATTTCCATACATAGCCCAGAGATAACATCATACCAGTTCAGCTTTCACATTCTTAACTTCTTTTCTTGCAAGCTCAATATCTGTTGCTTGACCTTGAAATTTGCCAATTGGCTGAAGATTGACAGAGAAAGAACATGGTAACCTCATGTCAAAGAACTAAGAGCAGCCACATAATGCAGCCCAACAAGGTAATAGAAAGAAAAAGTATGAATAATTAGGAAGAACATACCTGTTTTATCATAATAGTTGATGAGGGTAAAGCAGAACGATTTCCCTTTGAACCAGCAGCCAAAAGTAAAGCTGCTTCTCCCCAAGCATTGCCAACACAGAGTGTGAATATTGGAGGCTTGACATACCTGGAATGGAACGTGTTAGTTAAAGATGAAATAACTAATCTCTCAGGTGTAAATATTACAGGGCAGAGAACAGTTTTGACACAAACAGCACCATCACTACAGTTATATGCCCACATGCACACAAACAAAAATCACAATTAGCATGATTACAACACAAAGCAACTTAAATAGTACCTATGTTGCCTTCATAGAGGCAAAGATATGCTACAGTTTGAAGAAAATATACATAAATTTAAATCCTTCAAACCAATAAAATATGTGGAAGAGTTAACCCCCAAGCATATTACAAAATCAATACCAAAGTATTACATTTTCTAAAAGTTGATTACACAGACACTACCCAAACAATCTTCCCCAAAAATTTGAAGCTTGAAAAGAAAAATGGATAGTTTTAAAGCACTGTGGATCTCAACTTATGGACTTTGGGGAATTAAAGACAAAAGTAATGTTTTGTCACCTCAACAAATTTCGCATTTACCATTGAATCACTCTTCGAATAGCACATTAAGGCAGTTCAAAATTGGTAAAAGTATAAAAGTTAACAAAGAGAGCTCAGGTAAGAGATGAACACTTGATGAGGGGATGCCAAACCATCATACTAAAAGTCAATTAATGAACAATTTGTAACAAAATAGAGCTTTAATGAAAATGACATTTAAAGGGGACATAGATCTATAACCCCATGACATCATAGACTGCAAAAGCTTCTGTCTCATAACCCAGCTTCTCTCCACCCTGAAAAACAAACATAATTCTGCTCACAGAAAACTTTACTGTAATTCTAATTTTCTAAAAATAATCAAATAAATTTAATTAAACATAAAATAAAATGGAAAATGATAAAATAAAAAATGAAATATGATAGGGTATAATAATAAATATTATATATAATATAACTAAATATAGTAATAATATCAAACTAGAACAGTAATTGACAAAATTTCAAGTGAAACAATTGTAGGGTTGTCAGTATCCTCATGCTTTTGTGTGTCTGCATGATCCTGCATGACTACCAGCAAAGGTTTAAAGTAATGTTCCTTCATATGTTACACTACTATTGGCACCATGTCATCTAGACAAGAAGAAGCTAATACAAGGAACAAGTACAAATACAATAGTAAATTTATATATCTTTCAAAAATTTTATTATCAGTAGATCATTAGGTGAATAGTAATATAAAACATCATCAGTCTATGCATATTTCTTATTTTGGCATAATAAGACATAACAATGTAGACAATACATGACCTAGTGTTAGATTTAGCCAATAAGTTCTCAAAAGATTACTAACAAAACTATTAAACTTGTAAATTTCTTTATGAAAATTTCAAACAACCAACAGATTGAAGAGTTCAACCAATTAGATTCCAAAGGCCTAGAATAGGATAGATAGTGGCTTGGAAGAAGAGAAATACAATTAGAGATTGAAGAAGACATCTTAAATGACCTTCAAGATAGACGAGTCCATGGACTTCTATTTTAGAAATTTTATTTGTACTAGTAGGACAAATTTTATCAATTGATTGAAAACCAAATCCCCCTAAATCATACCAACAAAACTAATAAAAGAATCAATGCAGAAGATACCTAAATGAATCTAGATAAAAGTAACTTAGAAAAACTACTACCAACTCTTGGACAGTTGTGCATCAACAATTTTGGGCAGGTTCAATTACAAATCTAACTTCTATTCTATTAATGAATTCTTTCCTTCAGCCTAACTTCTCAATGATGAAGGAAATGTTAACTAATGTGTGTTTCAAACTCAACTGACACTAATAAAAACCATTGGCACACAGCAGTACCATGATTGTTAACCCCAGCAAACTGTGTTCCAACTCTGTAAAGAACTTTGCAGCACTAGAATTTTGCAAGTTTATAAAATTTGGCAGTTCTCTTGTTTGAATAAATGCCAAGAAAACAATTTTAATGCAATCATATTTTCATTAGACGAAAAAAATGCTAACCTTTGTTGTTCCGGTGGAGTTTATGTATAGGTAGATAGGCTTTTCTTCATCTTCATACTGAAGGTAAAGAAACTCTGCCAGTATTAGCTCCGTAACAGAAGGAACAAGAGACATGCCCAGGTAAACAATCCTATTTTTGAACAAGTAAGATGCTAAATCAGGAGGAGGCTGTTCCCATGCACTTCCCCTTGTATAAGGAATAACCTGCCAATAAAAGAATGATAACTAAATAAGGATTTGCAGTTCCCGTAAATTTTCCATTAACTTGTATTCTAAACAAAATAAGAACACAAAGTTTAGCGAAATTCCATGAAAAAAGCCATGAATAAGCGAGGACAATATCGGACTTGCAAACAAACTCAAAACAAAATTTATATCTTTATAAGCACAAAGAAGATAAAATGTAGAACAAACATTAAAAAAAAATCGAATATTTTGAAAAAAAATTCCTACTATTAAGCTCAGATAGATGGCTACTAGCAAGATAAGAAGTGACTACCACAGGTTTCCATAATTAAAAATCAATTTGGGGTCTTTTAACCAAAGCAAAAATCTAATAAACAACCAATTCCGAAGTAGTCCTTATACTGCAATCAATTATCTCATGTACCAACTTCTCA
The DNA here is from genome assembly GCA_026874005.2 of Erythroxylum coriaceum. Lineage (NCBI taxonomy): Eukaryota > Viridiplantae > Streptophyta > Magnoliopsida > Malpighiales > Erythroxylaceae > Erythroxylum > Erythroxylum coriaceum. The sequence continues at coordinate 520,740 of JANQAP020000551.1, read as the reverse complement.
AATCCCTTGTTCTTATATAAACCTATCTCATCAAGAAATGCATAGATACAAATCAATGCTCAAACAAAAACATGTATATCAATTAAGTACCATGGTAAAGACATTTCTTTTGCGTTTGGAACTGGAAATTGATGTTGGATTGAGGCATTCAGGTCGGAGTTTAATGCCAGAGAAGCTCCCCGGAGCGATCCCAGCTAGAGAGGAAGAGAAGAAGTTGATAGATAAATTTAGGTTTCGATTAAAACTTAGGCTCCGTGGAGTGATTGTCGACGATGCTGAAACATACGGGTTCAGGGCCACCCTTGATGTTGTTGCGGTTGCGACCTCCATCGTTGGTGAATTTGGAGATAGAGTGAAGAGACAATACTTTGACGGAAAAAAAGGTACAGCGAAGCAGCCATTGATGGGCCAGCTTCATGATAACATTTGCCCGTAGCCCGTAGCCCGTAGCCCGTAGGTAAGAAAAAGCTCAAATTAGTAATATTTTTATCATTATACATTAAGTTTAATTTACTCCTCAGTTTGTATCAAAAAATATATATAATTTTTTCATAAAACTATTAATGCGTAAGCAGATCAGATTTAAAAATTAAAAATTAAATAAATATTCTCTTTCTCTTATCCTTTCTCCTTTCTTCTCCTTCGCTTCTCTCTTTCTCTCTCTTCAATCTACGAACAACCCATATAACTTTCAGTTCCAGCCTCTGCTAAATTATCAAATTGGAGCATTTTTGTTCTTGGCCTCTTATTAATGATAACGCCCCACTTTCAAGACGTCTTTTGAGCAGCATAGTAGTATCAGAGCCATTAAGTTCAGCCTGGGTATCCACCACATTGCGAATTCGAATCTCTGAATGATAAAGAGATTTCGGCCATAAGTTGTGGGGTCTTTCGAGACCCGCATCGATGCGGGGGTATATAAAGGATTTATTAACGTCCTACCTTCAAAATATCTTTTGGGTAGCTCAGGGGACCCTGAAGGGCATACAGGAAAAGGATACGTTCCAGACATACCAGTATGTCCCAGACATACGACGACGCTACTTTTCAAACAACATATATCAGGAGACATACGCTACTCCAAGGTGGGATTGTAGACTACTAACTCTTTGTAAGTTCCAGGTATGATGGCCGAGACAACAAACCTCTCTCCACGGGCATACAACTCTCTACTTTCCTCTTAGGAACCTTACATGCACAGTATCTACTCTCTTTTTCCGTTAGTTCTAATCTCATACAGCGGAATTGTTTGGTGCAGTCTTAGATTGTCGAAGACTTTCTGATACACAAGATCCTCATCAGAGGCGAGTGTAGAGCATACTTATCTTTATATCAAGACTAATAGTAACATTCACTCAAAACTTAAGCTTTTAGGAGAGGAAGAACTCAAAGATAAATACTCAAAATCATATTCATATATTGAAGTCTATCAAACCATAATATGACCTTATCAAACTGTGCTTACAAATGAAGAGAAGCCTTGTTTTTATAGGTGAAGCAAGGGTTACAAAGGTAAAACTACTTAAAGACACACTAATTATAACTTTAGAAAAGCAAAGTACAATGATGACACTTTATCAAAGCTACTTTAAAAAGATATCTACTTTTCTAAAATTAAATAGTAATATGATAAGAAGGAATCTTAAATAGTGGTTTGTGGGCCACACAGGTTCTTCTTTATTAAAACACTTCAAAGGAAAAAATAAACTCCTAAAAAGACAAAACTTCATGATCATTGGCAGAGACAACTGCAAGGGCCATGTCATTGTCACCTTTGTATCTTGAAAACTTGGGGAACTTCATGAGCCAAAACAGAGGAATGAAATGATGTAGAGAGGAGGACATGAGCAAGATTGGTTTGGTAGGTCTAGAAAGGAAATTAGCCAGTGTATTGTGATGACCTTTAAAGTAGCGAATAGAGAATTGATAACGGAAAAACCATTCTTGCCATTGAAGCAATTGACTATTAGGAATATGTTTCTTCGGTTGATCAAGAATTTTAGGGAAGGAAGTGTTGTCCATTTCAATAACAAAGTGAGAAGATGTGAGGTGAAAAGTGAACTTTTCAATACCTCTTTTGACAGCTAAGGTTTTTTTATAACTAGTGTGGTAATGGAATTTGGATGAGCTGAATTGTCCACTTGCATGACCACAGTAATTACATGTGTCCTTGAGTTCTTCAAGGAGTACAACACCCCAATAATTGTCACTAGCATCTTTCTGTAAAATAAGTTGTCCTTTGCTAGGTATTTTTAACGGTGGAGTAATTTGACAGATGTGCTTCAAGTGTTAGATCGCTTTGGTTTGCTCTAATTGCCAAGGAGGTGGATTCTTTTTTAGTAGCTTGGATAAGCTTAAAATATAAGCTACCACATATGGTATGAATTCTCTAATTAAATTAACAATCCCGAGGAATTATTATATCTTCTTCACAATGAGATTTTCATCGAGAAAATGTAACAGCTCATGTGCAATATGTGGACCAGGCTGATAGAATCCATCTTTGAATTGCATACCCAAAAATTCAATTTCGGTAGTTCCAATGATGCTTTTTTATATTGAAAGCATAATGCCATATTGCTTAGTAAGATCCAAGAATTGTTATAATAAGGCCTGATGTTCCTTATGAGTCTTTGAAAACAGAAGAATATCATCTATGTAGATGAGGGCACTATTAAGGATAGACTCATAGATCTTGGTCATTATGCGTTGAAACAGTGATGGAGCGACCTTAAGCCCAAATGGCATAATAGTCCATTGATATTGTGCATTGGGAATGCAAAATCTGGTTTTATACCTCTCAGTTGGGTGAATACCCAGTTGCTAGAATCCTGCTTTAAGATCAAACTTTGAAAAGATAACAACTTCTTTGAGAAAGAGTACCTGAGTACTGATCTTGGGATAGGGAAACTTGTCATCTTGCAGGAATGCATTCAAAGGCTTGTAGTCAATTACTAATCTCTTTTTACCTCGCTTCTGCTCAGAGCGTTTATTGACATAAAATGCCTGTCAAGCCCAATCTGACTTGATAGTCTCAATGAGGCCTTGCTTTAGAAGAAAATCACACTCATCTTGTGCAACCTTGAGATCATCAGGAGTCATTCCTAGATGTGTGGCTTTTGTAAGATCGATATCCTCATTCTTTTTGAAAGGTAGACTTATAAAAAAGTCAGCATTTTCCCAAAGAGGATATGGGAGAGTAAACTGTGAATGAGATTCAGGATAAGATTCTAACATTTTATCTCGAAGTGCAGTATATGATATAGGAACTTGAGAAAGTTCAAACACATTCTTAATTTCAGTGTATCGACTAAAAAATGATCGATACCTGAGGCCTGTGGGTAAGATCCGTAAAGGTGAGTCTTTACTGTAAATATTCATACCAATCAGAACATCTGGGCCAGGTAGTTTGCTTCCAAGCAGTCCAAACTATACATTGTGGAAAGAATCAGATTCCGATCTTTCTCTTTGTAATAAACCTGATCTTAAAAGAATTTCCATCTGCAACGATAAAATACTCATCATGTGAGGTCTATGCTGTAGAAGGTAAAATGTTGGGCTTCATGATTGTACGGCTAAATCTAGTATCCATAAACCAATAGCTTTGATGGGTCTATCATATTTATCCTGTTAAAAGAGTTGGATCTGGACATATTGTTGGACCCCAAAACTTCTCTTAGAAGTTAGAACTATTATATGTGAACTGTTGGAAGTGGTAAGCTGGAAAATGTAGTTGGAACATATTCACTGAGTATGCTTTGGTGTTTTAGCCATTTTTTATTTTTGGATGGAAGTTGAGCATAGAATATTGTTTCAGTATAAAAATAGTCAGAAATGTTGAGATATAACTTTCAGATTTCTGAACCAAATGGAATGATTTTTGTATCATTAGAAAATTAAGACAGTGAGGAACATTTTTTCTAGAAGGAAGTGTTATCTAATTCCTTCAATCTTATGATCAGAAAAAGGTCTTGATTTTTGGAAGAAGTTAG
>JANQAP020000551.1:325866-341417 GCA_026874005.2 Erythroxylum coriaceum | reverse complement strand
TCATTATCTGTTCCATGTCCAAGTTGACCATACTGTGAGAGTCTCGCAGTTCTAGAGATAAAAAATGAAGAATAGCTAGAAATGTTGTTAGGGAATAACAGGAGTAAATTGCTAGCCATAAGGAATTAGTTGAAGATTGTAAAACGAAAATCAAACGAATTTACAAACCATAAAAATTTACTTGATTGAGCTAGGACAATTTCTGATTCTGTCTCTGTTTTCTCATTTATCTTAGTTTTGGGGACTAATGTTCAGTTTCTATATAGTCAAGTGGTTCGTGAGGGTTTGTGATTTGAAGTTGTTGTGGAGACAAAGCATTTGGTGATAAGTATTTTGATTTGTTTCTTTGTTTACTGTCTTACAGCATTTGTTACTTGGTGCAGTTTCTTTCCCAAAGGATGTTCCTCGTCTGAAGCAGCTTGGTGTTGGTGGAGTCATCACTATGAACGAACCATATGAAACTTTGTTTCCTTCATCCTTGTATTGTGTGGGTTATTCTCTACACCTTATGGCTTATGCTTCTTTTAGGTTGGTGGTTTATTCACAAGTTTTGAATTGCAAAGCGACTCACTTTGTATGGTTTATTTCTATAAGAAATTAAATATTGCGTTATAGTTTCACTCTTCATCACCAATATCTTTTATGAGCTCTTGGTTTTCCCATGTAACGTTTGGCAGTGAAATTTTCTGCTTTACATCTCTTTAAGTTACACAGCTTGAACTATATATGAACTTTATATCATTTATTCTTTGTTTTGTTTACCAACCAAAAATGATGTTAAAAAGCATTTTTGAAGTTGATATTTTGCTTATTATTTGAAAGCTCACAAGATGGATGCATTACATTGTGGTTTGCAGGCTCATGGGATCGAACACCTGGTAATCCCCACAAGAGATTATCTCTTTTCTCCTTCTTTTACTGACATTAGACGAGCTGTGGACTTCATTCATAGTGAGTATACAGTTGTTAGCTATGCTTTTGTACTTTTGGTGTCTTTTGTAGTTCGATGTTTCCTAACAACTTCAACATTTCCAAATTTAGGAAATGGCAAAATCGCAGCATTCCAGAACAAACTTGGTTTCCTATAGTCTGGCACAAGTCCCTCATGTCGAGCTACTCTATAGTTTTATAGCTTATGGTGCTCAACAGGTTAAGTACTACAGATAGAATACACTTCATGTCCACCAATTCAGACTGTGTCCTATGTGAGATAGAACCAGAATCAAGGGAGCATATTTTCTTCAAATGCCCCTTCTCATAGTTCATTTGGGAGAGGATCAAGGCACTAAATTTCATCTCTAATGTAGGTACAACTTTCACAGAAGCCATTCAATGGCTTCTGAAGCTGACCCACACTCCTAAATATACTAAGCATATATATATCATCTCTTTCACCTCCTCTATTAAGGAGATTTGGCGAGAGAGAAATAATAAGAGATTCTAGCACAAGGCATGCACAAGGGAGGAGGTTCTCAAATCTCTAATTGGGGGAATCAGAGAGATAATTTTTTATTCAACTAGATCAGCAAATTTATGCCCTAACCTAGCAGCTTTATGGAGAATCAACTACTGATATCGAGATGGGGTACTTTAAAGATTGAAAGAGGATAGTACCTGTTAAGACTGTAATAGATGAAAGACACCCCTTCTATAAACTTTTTTCTAGAAGACACTGAGTGCTCGTCGAGGAAACCAAAGCATCAACTTAGGAGAGAGGAAAAGAAATCAGTTACAGAAAGAAGAGTAGCTCTAAACACCATGGAGATGAAGAAATTTCTTACCTTGTGAGGCTGATCTCCTCTGTCTTTGTAAGACAAAGAGTGGCTCTACTAGCCAAAACTCACATCCAGGCCAGATCCATCCAAGTAGCGGGAAGGACCCATGGGAAACAATAATCAGAGACTCCTTTCACAAAGAACAAGACTAAGCATCAAGCACAAGATAGACATCCTTACCTTGCTGGTAATCGCCTGAGGAAGAGCGACTCGTGCAATACCCTAATTTGGAAGCTTTGGAGTTGCATCCAGAGAGGGATTCATTTTTTATCCAAAAGAAGCATTCTACGTCGTTTTGTTACGTCTCCCACGTAGTCGTTTTCCTTATTGAGTTATCCGGCATCGTTTAGTACCTTATGTTGTATAAGCTTGAAGCCTCTTTAGCTTTTAATGGATGAAAGACAATCCTATTTTATGGACGAATTGAATTCAATTACATTAATGAGATTGAATTGAATTCAATTTACACTGTTTAGAACAAACCCAGTAATATTAGAATTGAATTCAATTACACTGTTTGGAACATAATCAAAATGAATTCAATTATTTCATATAGCATTTTTCCCTTGACTAAAAGATAATCTTATTAAATAATCAACATTCACACTTATATAGAACAAATTATAAACATCAATTTCATTATAAGTGATATCATCAAAAAAGTTCATTATTAAAATGAAAAGAAAAAATTGATTGCAAATAACATTAAACTAAACCGAGCTATGAAGACAATAGAAAACTATTATAATTTAGAAGCTTAAAAATGCATAAACGAGCTTAAAAATGCATGAACCTAGAGAAGGTGTTGTTGTTCTCCTTAGTAGGAAAGGCTCCAGACTGTGTCAGTTGAAGAGAAGTGAGGGCTGCATCAGTTGAGATATAGGAGGGCTGAAGAGTGGCTGCGTCAGTTGAAAATAGGGTTATTACAACATGGGTATTATGGGAAGAGTAAGTTTTAACGTTTAAAAAGAAGTGTTGAAATGAGTTGGAATTCAATTCTCACAATTTTTTGGCAAAATTGAAATTATAAAGGAAGGTTGATTTCAGTTACGTTTATGAATTCAACTTGTCTGGTTTTTTTGGTTCCAAACATAGGAATTGAATTTAATGTTGGAATTGAATTCAATTCCTATTGTTCAAAGCAGGGTGTAATTATTTCAATACCATTTTAACTTTAAAAAAAAAAAACCCTTGATAGATCGTTACAGTGCAGAATGAACTTGCGGTGTGAGTTGGTTGCCTTCTGTCGCAATCCATTGCTTTTACACAACGAAAAAGACTCGACATTTGAAACTACAGCAGGTGTCCATCAAGTAAAACTTCCCGCTTCTATAGCAGTTTTATGGGAGTGAATGTAGATTTTCCAAAATTAGGGTTACATTACAGATAAAGCACTTCTTGCTTTCCTTCTTCTCATTTTTGTTTAGTCTTTTCACAGCTTCTAGCTACATCAGTGGTTACGATCAATTCATCTCTGCATCAGGAAGCTAAATTTCCCCACGGTATCATGGAGAACTGGGACCAAGCCAAGTTTCGATAAAGATGAAATACTCCGAGTTTGGAGGTAAAAGATTCAAGTAGATATGCTTGAAAACTATCAACGTGAGAAGAAATAAGAAACTGCAATGGATAGAAAAATAGGATACATGTTTTTGAGCATGTAGACGTTAAAATCTGTATACAGACTATCAAAAAGTGGATAGCAATTGATTAAATTTGTTAACTTATTTTTAAACTGTTACATACATTCCAATATTTATTTAAAACACCTAAAGATGACTGCAAAGATTCTATAGAATTAAAAAAAATGGTGAACTAAACCTCACTAGCATATTTGGCCATTTCCTGAAGGCAAGCGCCGCTTGCAAACCTAGTTTCCTACATGTTTTCGTCACCTGCAAAAAGTATTATAAACCATCAGTTATGTGGTCTTTGCCCACCAACGACATGTTTCAACAAACCTTCCAACTCTTAACCAACCATCTTCATAGCTGTTAACCAATCGCAATAACCTTTCAATCACCCAAGTAGACATTGTCTTGGTCCCTAAACAACACCGAAGGGTGAAGAACCTACAAATTGGAGAAGTCAAATACATGGCATGAAGATCATATAAGAGGCTTGACTGATTGAGAAGCCATGTAAGAGAGGGTGGGCTACCACTCTCTAGAAAGGGGCTCTATCAACCCCTTGTTCAAGGATCCAAAAAATTTGGATGCCCTTGCTGTGATATTCCTCTTTGCACTACACAATTCCTCCTGCAACTTCTTTATGGGACCAAATCTCTGCTACACTCGGAAATCCTAGCAATTTTTGCCTAGCCCCACCCAACTTTATAAGCATCCAAAATCTTCCATAAAGCGAAAGAATTGAATTTAACCTTTTTAGGTTGAAGCTGAAGTAGTCATTTCATTCCTCATTTTATGTTTTTTTTTCCTCCCTTTATTGCAAGTGGAAATAGACACTTGCTCTTCTCCATTCAACTAATTTTCCTTTCCCCACCTTCCCTTGTGGTTTGTAGGATCTTCCCCTTTCACTATTGGTTGTTTTGAGCAAATACTAGCTGCGAAGCATCTCTACTTACAAGGTACTATCTTGATTCACAGATTATTAAAATTAATTAGCTGCTAATGGTCATTAATTAATTGAATTAAAATTTTAATTTTTCCCAAATGTTCAAATAATTATTTATTCAATTGATTAAAAATTAAGAAAATTACATTAGGTTATTCTTAAGGCCTTTAAAAGTTTAACTTGAAACATATTAACTTAAGTTTTTTATTTAAAAATACTCTTGAATATTTTATTGTAGAAGAATAATGATTCTATTTATTTTTTGAAATAAATGGTAATTATTGATTAAGAATAGGAATAAAAAGGTCTTTAAATTTTATTTAATACGGATAAAAATTTTATTTTTAATTTTAAAACCCAAATTTGAAATTTTAATTAAAACACAGAGTTTGAATAAAAATATTGTTAAAAATCATAAATTGTTTTATTTAATTAACTGCCATTAATCTGTAATAAAATAAAATTAAAATATTAATTTTCCAAATGTTCAAATAATTATTTACTCAATTGGTTCAAAATTAAGCAAAATTTAAAAATTAACGATTCTTAAGACCTTTAAGAGGTTTGACTTGGTTAATATGTTTTTGAATATTTAATGTAAAAGAATAATAATTATATTATTTAACAAACAAAACAAATGGCATTTATCAATAGAAGTTGGAAATTTTTATTAATTACTATAATTTTCTGTGTTAAATTTTGGTTTATATCTCACTAATTAATTAATTAACTATCAGTTGAATAAAAATATTGTTAAAAGTCATAAATAGTTTTAGTTAATTAATTTTCAATACTCCTTAATAAATTGCATTAAATTTCAATTTTCCTAAATATTCAAAAAATTATTTATTCAATTTATTAGAAGTTAAGAAAATTTTAAACTTTGATGATTCTTAAGACCTTTAAAAGGTTTAGCTTGATTCATATTAACATAAATTTCTTATTTAAAAGTATTTTCATTTAATAAATTAATATAATTTTATGTGTTAAAATTTCCCAAATTTAAGCAATGATGACATTAATTTTATATAAGTTCTCATTTGTTTTTCCTTACAACTTCAAATCAAAATTTGTTAATACTGTAAGAATATGTTATCTTCTTTTATAATGCGATCACAAATATGGTTTCACTTCAAAATGTATAAAGTCATTCGTTGATATTTACTATTAAATCGGTGAAGTAATTACTTATGCTCTTCAGAAACCTTCCATTATCTAAATAACTAAACGGGCTACTTAATTCAATCACAATCGAAGCTAGAAGATTGCAAAGTAAAAATCCGTTACTTGCAATTTATAAAATTTCTAATATTGTCTGAATTTAACCAATTAAAGTTTTATGTTTTTTCATTGCAGGAATTGACGAGCCAATTTAATTTCCTCGGCGTAATGTTCTACGAAGGATTTAGTATCACACACATTTTGTACTTGTGCCTCACAAGAAAATGTATGAACTACGTATTCTATCACATATATAACATTTTCTTATCTCTTAATATATATTCTTCGAGGACTTTAATATATTCTCATCTCTAAATAGGTTATTTTAATTAGTTCTGCTTTTTTTTGGTGATTTTTAATTTTTGTTTTTATTTTTAAATAAACCAAAAGTATGTTTAATTAAAATTGATGTAACTATATATAATTCATCCTAAATAATTGAATATTTAATAAAATTTAGAGATATATTAATTTTATAAAATAATTAAATGAATAGTTTAGATTAATCTTAATATTTATTAATAAAAACCATTATGTTTTCTTAAAATAAATAAATAACTAAGTAAAAAATATTTGAAAACTAAACATTTCTTGTTAATATATATTTTAATTATTAAATTTATTGTTATTATTTAAGATTAAACATCGGGATTTATTTAAGAATTTTTAAAATTTAAGTTCATTATGAAATAATTAAAATAAATAAATTATATTAGTTATAATTTTTTGTTAGTAATTAACATTAAATAGTTGAATAGCATAAATGATATATCAAAGTTAATAGTAAATTAAATTATAACAAAAAATATAAGTAGAAACAAAAAAACAATTTTATAATTTCCATTGTGAAAATTAAAAGAAATTGTAATTAAAAACATTAAATAAAAATATTCAGACAACATTTTAGTAAATTTAAAAATAAAACTAAAAATAAAAGACCCAACAAATCCTAAGTTAATCTATTTTTAAAATAATTAATCCTATATTCATCAAGTTAAATCTGTACGTATTCTCTCAAAATGTTCTGAAGGATTTCACCACTTCATAAGTTATGTGTACATTTGTTCAATTTCCTGTTTATCAATTTTTTTCTAAAACATGAATTAACAATTGGACAAGCAATCATTCACATCATCATTATATTTATATGCGATACTTAGTCTTGTGAGTACGTGTACAATGTGTATTGTGTATCTATTCAGAAAAAATATACAAAGTACCTGTGTAGAAACTGCACGATACCACGTGTAAAAATATATCACGCCTCCAATAGTCCTACCATATCTTGATCAGTGGCCATGTAAAAATTCTGTTTTTCAGTTAACACAATCTCTCACTCCATCTGTGGTAAAAACAAAACATCAATAAAAGAGAAATTAACAAAAAAGGTTTAGGGATAAAAATATATGCAAGGAGACTGCGTAAATTAACATGGTTAATTAATACGACTAAACGAGGCAATTTCAACGACAATTAAGACGTGACCTTTAAGTCCATATTTAATCTTATCGTAAATCCCACAGAAAGCCAGCCTTATTACCATTCAGACGTACAATCAAACTTCAGATGGTTTTAAACAAGAGATCTTTCCACGGAGAGAAGCAAACATATGGTTTATTCTTCGTGGCCTATACTTAGGAATTACCATAAGACGGGAGAGGCATGACAGACGTGAGATATGAAGTTCCAGGCCTTCTAGTCCGGTTCGAGTCCAATGACTTTTAGGATTTTGACAAGTTTTAAGGATATAAATTAATATGGGTTGGACCGTAGTTAGATACACCTAAAGATGAGTCTCAAACATGATGATAGGGCAAGTCCTTGCTCTGATTCTGGCATGTACTTATGATCTGTTCGTTGATATTTTCACCGGAATAACCGTCTTAGTATGGGCCTGCAATTGCTGGAGTTTTTTTGAACATAAACGATAGAAAGAAGAGTGGGCAGAGATGATGAGAACAATGAGATAAAAGGAAACGACGTTAACTCACACACACAATTAAATTATCAGAACAAGGCCTTATATAAGGCTTTATACATAGTGGCCAACATGGGTCACAAAAGAATTAATAAAAACTACCCACTAGTACTATCGTGACACAACAACTTAGCAACAATTTACTGACTTTCTAAAGACTCGGACAACTAAATAACCTTACTAAACATGTGACATAAATTAAACTAATTCTTAACACCTTTTCTTAAACTGAAATTAGCATAATTCAATTTAGGAAACAAATTGACAACTTTGGCTAAGTCAGCTCTTGAACAACTTCTTTTACAGGGCAATTCAAATTTTTTGGAGCATTTCTCCCCATCTTCAGAATATCCTGTGAAGCACTTCTCTTCACCAATTGATGCATTTCTTATCATTGTGTTGATGCCCTTCTCATCAACCTACAATTATTGGAGCACGTCTCTCCGAAAAATATCTTGGTGCACTTCTCATCAACTCTCAAAAAAGAGTTTCTTCACCAACTAACTCCACTATATTTGCTTGCTCCTTTTTCAGTCTGCAATTTTTTTGTAGGTGTCCAAATTTTTTACAATTGAAATATTGAGGTTTTCCCTTATGCCAACAATCTTTCTCTTCATGCCCTGGTTTCTTGCAATGATCACATTGAAGAATTTTACCTTTTCCTTTTGACGATTTGGCTAGAAGAGCTCTTTCATCGATTTGCTCAGTTTCAACTTTTCGTAAGGGCCTTCTTTGCTCCTGTACCTGCAAAGCATTAATTAATTCAGATAAAATTAAATCATTAATATCTCTTGAATCTTCAAGAGATGAAATTTTCGCCTCATATTTTTCAAGCAAACTTATAAAAATCTTTTCTACAATTTTGCTCTCGGATAGATCCTCCCCCAATAGCCGTATTTTGTTCACCAAAGTCATCAATCGATCAGAATATTCTTGTATGCTCTCATGTTCTTTCATGCTCAAAGCTACAAAATCTCTTTTGAGATTTAAAACTTGCATCTTCTTCATTCTTTCATTACCTTGATATAATTCTTTTAGCATATTTCAAGTGTTTTTAGCTGTTTCACAAGTCATAATTTTTGTGAAAACTGATTATGAAACTGCAGAGAAAATTATAGATAACGCTCTTGGAGCTTTTGCTACTTCTTCTTCATGAGCTCGTATTTGATTTAGTGTTAAATTATTTCCCAAGGCTGGTAATTCTCTTTCTTCTTCCACCCATTGCCATAAGCTGAGACTTCTTAAATGAGCTTTCATCTTGACAACCCATACTTGATAGTTTTCACCATTAAAATTTGGGGATAGGAGAGTAGCTGAATTGCTAGAAGCTAATGGAAGTGTTTTTTTTTTTTACTCAATCTCACAGTCTCTCAAGAATCTATGGCTCTGATACCATGTTGGAGTTTTTTTGAACATAAACGATAGAAAGAAGAATGAGCAGAGATGATGAGAACAATGAGATAAAAGGAAACGACGTCAACTCATACACACAATTAAATTATCAAAACAAGGCCTTATATAAGGCTTTACGCATAGTGGCCAACATGGGTCATAAAAGCATTAATAAAAACTACCCACTAATACTATCGTGATACAACAACTTAGCAACAATTTACTGACTTCTTAAAGACTCGGACAACTAAATAACCTTGCTAAACATGTGACATAAATCAAACTAATTCTTAACAGCAATGATTGACAGTTCAGAAAAGGAATCCTATTCACTTCATATAAAAACATGAAATTTCTCTTTTGTCGCTGATCGTAAGGCTAAAAGGCTTAAACACGCAGACAAGCGTGAGTAATCTATCCAGTTTGCTAATCACCGGCTATTTTCTCTACACACACTTCACTGCTTAACTCCATCACAACTTATTTGCTACATACGCTACCTTCATCCTCTTGTTATTTGCCAACCACACACATCACACAATGCAGGCATCTAAGCATTATTCATATCGACGGTCGCAAGGTCGGTCACAAGCTAAGAAACCAACAACTTGCAATGTCTGTTATGCTTGAAAAAGGTGCTACCTAGAAATATCAAGAGAGTGAAACACATGACTACTTAAAGTAAATCAAGAAACCACAACCGAAAAAGTCAAACTTAAATCTCAATGAACAAGTATAGATGATGAAGAGCAAATCACCACGGCATATGATAAGAGAAAGATGACCAAGCTGTTAAATTGATTACACTACTCATATCAGAATACTTACACTACTCATATCTGATTCTCACTTCTTCGCTTCCCGTCACTTGATTAGCCACGAGCAGAGGATTCCTCCATTTCATTCCAGATCCTGACTAATTAATAATCAAAAAACTGTTAATAACTAAGTTACTCACCATGATCTCATCTTGTTTTCTCTAAAATCACACAATATTTTCATTGCAACTCTAGATCTAGAAGCTACCTGCTACTTATCCGATTCTCAACCTCTTTCTTCTGCGTCCTCTCTCCCTTGAGTCACTTGAGAGTAGGGAGTGAATAAGGCGCGCAATTCTAACTGAAAATTCAAAACCTATCCGCCTTTTATAACCCTAGAAAAGTTTTGTTTTTCTTTTTTATTTTAAAAAGTGAGCGGTTTTCTACTGTGTACAACTGCCTACATACCCTTAAAACAACCGAGCTAGTTAAAGGTGGATTTCAAACAATCGGCTTGTGGGCCGTCTATCTTTTTCTCTCTCTCCTAGATGGATCTAGATCTTTCTTTCTTTTCGAAGAAGCAGAGGACCAGTCTCTTCTAACTGTAATCAAAGCCCAACTCAATAGCCTGTGAACTTGTCAATATTTCTAGATTTGGGCCCAACCCAATAGTCTGTGAACTTGCCAATATTTTTAGATTTGGGCCCAACCCAACTGGACCTTAACTTCTTGTAAGACAAAATAAAGAATTTCATATTGAAGTTAATGAATTAAATTTTATTTGACTGAACTTGAATTCTAATTTAAATAATTATTTGAATCCTATCTAATTAGAATTTAAATTTGGATTGACATTTTTTTTTTGACAATAATTGAAGCTAATCTGTATGGTTTGATCCACGTGCAACTTTGACAATGGTTTCCCCATAAAGTGAAGCTAATACCCTTGGGCAAGGTTGGGCTTCATAAGTAAGCCTTCCTGAGCTATCTTTAGTGTTACAAATTTAAAAAGATTTAATTACCAAATAACAGTTAAAATTATAATTAACAAATAGACCAAAAGATTGAAAGATAGTTAAAATTATAATTAACAAATAGACCAAAAGATTGAAAGATAGTGAGAAAATTTTAAATAAAATAAACATATTTTTCAACTTACCTTACAACAGCCTAGACCATCATCTTATAAATATTGTCCATTTTAGAATTTGGACTCAGCTCAAACTCTAGTAGTTTTGCTCTTTCTAGCTTAGTTAGGAAAACGAGTCTATAGGAGAGAGGTTTCATACCTTTATAAGGCATACTTCGTTCTCTTCTTTAACTAATGTGGGATTATATCAGAGCTGATACCCGAGCTGCTAAGCAGCAAAGAGACTAGGTCTCTCCCAAAAAGACGCGTTTTCTTAGCTAAGTTAGAAAGAGCAAAATTGTGAAGATTTGAGCTAGGTCCAAAGTTCAAAGTGGACAATATCTATAAAAAAATGGTCTGGACTGTTACATTCCTCATTATCTATTCCATGTCCAAGCTGTCCATAATGTGGGAGTCCCGCAATTTTAGAGATAAAAAATGAAGAATAGCTGGAAATGTTGTTAGGGAATAACAGGAGTAAATTGCTAGCCATAAGGAATTAGTTGAAGATTGTAAAGCAAAACTCAAAACAAATTTACAAACCATACAATATGGAAGCACCTTCAACAGAAGTTAACCACACAGTAAAATCAGCACCACAAGCAGTGGTCTTGACATCAGACACGTGACAGCGAACCGGCGAAGACTCAATTTCTACTTATTGGCGAAAATTTTTATCTAGAAGGTTAAAGTGAAGCAATAAAGGAGTTCTAATACAGGAAAGAAGTGAATGATATGTCTTTGGTAATGGCACAAATTACTATTAAGATTTATGAATCTGCATCTTATTCATATCAATATATTGAAATCATTTAAGTTCATTTAGGCAATCACTTAAACAACCACCAAGGAATTTGACTAACCATTCTTCACTGAACCAAAACCAAGCTGCCCATGTTCAACCACCAAGGAATTTGACTAACCATTCTTCACTGAACCAAAACCAAGCTGCCCATGTTTATTCCTAAGCTTGTCAATGGGTCAGGTCGGGCTCGGATCACCCTCAACTGTCCGTCCGTTCAAATTTGAGATTAGAAAATTGAGATTTTCTTAATAATGGAATACATTTTTATTTTATATGCTGAAAATGGGATCATCTCTTTACTCTGTCCTGCATGTAAAGTCTTACTCTGCATTCTGAAAATCTCTCGATCATTGTCCCCACTCCTTAGTGCTTCCTTGGATGTAGCTTTGAAATTCTCTTGCTATTTACGACATTATTGTAAATTTAACATAGTCTAAAGAAACTTATATTGTTCCATTTGTAGCATTCATCCAAACCGCATCAAGGAACATCGAAACCCACCTGGCTTTTGGTTCTGCAAATAATGACAGGAATCATGGTAGGTTCTGTCAGCCCTTCAGAGATGCAAAAGCAAATCTTCAATCATCATACCTTGGAAGAAATCTATTAGTCAGAAGGAGCATATGACAGTATACATAGGTTGGTTTACCTTTTAGCACCATCTAAGTGTACATCAGTACTCTTATCATTGTCTTCATCGGTAAGTTGGTTATTTTCTTTCCCACAGTTAAGTTTTATTGTAAATGACAGAAGTTTGACCTCATTGTAACCACTGGATGATGAAAAAATTGCTACTAAATGAAGAATAGTGTTGAAGAACTGAGTCTAGTTTTACTAGCTTTACTTTATGATTTAAACCTTCTTGCTCGCTTTACTTGATTGATCACCAACTTTCACACAGTTCATACATAATTTTGGGAGGATTTTTATCTACTATTCTTCAATAAAATTATATTTCTGGCTTTCTGCACCTCACTGTCATTTTGCATTCCTATTCTTTCTGGGGGGTTCAAAAGAATGTATTTTATGCGTCAACTATATCCAGAGTTCAGAGAATAATCATAGATGCCATAACGTTCTCAAGAATATCGATTGTAATAATTATCAAACTGTACCAACTGGCAAATAAAATTTGTCCAACATTTCAAAACTGTACTCATATGTGTGATATGAGCAAATATCCATTGATAAACAAAAAATTAATATATATTTCATGCTTAAGCTCAACAATGACTCTTGGTATGCAACAGAGGGTGTTATAAAGCACTTCCAATTTCTCAAAGAAGCAGAACACAGCAACAATTAACGTTTAGCACGAGAGTAATGATTGTCATTAGGATTTCTTTTCTGACTGAAAACTGCTAGCGCCTTCCTTACTGGCGGTTGAAAAGTTCTTTTGTCAGTGTGGTGGCTGAAGACGTCATCTGAGTAGAAGAAGTCATCTCCCTGAAAGGTATCATTTCTTCTATCAGCATAAATCTCGGCTAATACGGAGGAACTAGACAAGATCAGAACAAAAAGGAAGAAAATCAACCTGTTTATTTGTTTTCTTCTTTGTCTTAGGGTGCAGGAATTTTTGTGGCAGTTGATCTTCACGTAGAATAGGATTCTTTGCAATGGCATTCCTTCCTCCTTGCGGCAAAGGCAATGAAAACTGCATAACGTAAATGTTCAGTAACATATAAATAGGAAAGCTTCAGTAGATGCCTAAGCCTCTGATACAAGACCCAACAAGATTTTCCATCAACAGAACATTCTGATGGACTGAATGATCACAGATGGAACAAATAATAGAAAAAAAATGTTGTAAGACAATAAAGGTAGTGCACTTTGCAACGATAATAAACCAGAAACAAGTATTCTACGAAAACAAGTACACAGGCGGATTCAAAACCAAGTGTAGAAATTCCAGCTAATCTCGTACATTGACTTTTAACCACATTTCGGTGAGAATTATGCTTACTTTTGTGCCACGCAGAGTGATCCTTGGTCTTCTGGCTTCCATAGTTATCCCATTCTCACCTACTGTGATAGCCACTTTCCTCAGGGTGCCTCCATTTCCACATTCCGGACAGAAAATCCTTCCAATTTCAGCAGTCACAGTATAACAGGCATGACACCTTAATATCCACCTGCCAAGGAAGCCAATTTAAACATAAGCATTTTAATATATCGTCACTTACCAAGGAGACTATCTCAGGGATATAAAATCCCTAATGTATTTCCTTGGACATTTCATTTTCTTCCATTTCCAATTGTCAGGTTTTGATAGTTAAAGGCTGTCTTCTCCAAGTCAGCGAGGTCATAATATTAACATCTCAACAGAATGTGAAGCATAATAATACATGCTACATACTAGAAAAACAATTCTGTACCTGTGCAGCTGACGGATTTGCATTCCCCCAGGTGCCAACAGTCTTAAACCAATTTGCAGAAGAACATTCTGCATTGCAAAGTCACTAGTTATACAAGCCACACTAGATTCTGACAAGGATCTGAGCATCCAGCTTTGCTCACTACCATCATCGTCCACATTTGATGCATCAAGACTCTTGTTGGTGTGGCTTGAGATCTCAAAATGATTCACCTCTGAATTTAGATCATCATCTTCACAAACTTCACCACCAATGGTTGTATTGTGATCAGATGAAGCTAACATCTCAGAAGAATAACTGAAGTCTAGTCTGGCAGAATCCATGTTATCTTCTTCTTCTCCTTGTTCAATGCTTACCTGACTTTCTTCCAACCTCATTTGATCTAGTACAGGAGAGAGTTCTTCACCGCAGCTCTTATCCTCTATCATCTCACTCTCATTCAAGGTCCCACTTACAGAATCTGCTGCTTTAGAACTTTTCAGTAATATATGACCTTGGTCACTAACTTCCTTGACAACATTGTTAAACGCACTATTATCTAAATCTTGTTGACTATCTTTCTCAAAGAGAGCCTCATTATGTTCACGTCGAGCTTTTCTTCTAAGATATCTCCTTTGTGTACTTCGACTGACAGCAGGTCTCCAATTACCAGCATCATCATCAAACTGTCCCTGAGATGCATCAACTCCAGCTGCAACCATCTTCTTCCCTTCTATGTTAATCACCGTCTTTTTGGGAAGATACCTATTGTTTCTTCTAAATCCATGTATCGCATCTTCATGATTCTCTGAATGTGCTTCAACCACGTTCACCATCAAACCATCTGGAGATTGTTCATCTACAGCAGTAACATTCAATCTTATGTCCTTCAAAGGAACAATTCTTGAACCAGTGTTCATTCCATCTCCTGCTTCACGTTCTAACGCTTCCCATTCTTCCAAATTAGGAACATTAGAACCCCAACCAGGCATGTCTTTTTCAGGCAACCTCTTTACATTGACTGTGCGGATAGGAGGAGGAGCATCCCTAAGATGTGTGATCCCATGCATCTGTGCCTCCAACGTGTAAGTAAGGGCAACTAGTTTAAGATCAACGTCTGAAAGGGTCTGCAAATCACCAGTAGCCCTTGCAAACTTAATAACTGTAGATGAAAATGAACATAGAATCAACATGACTATCAACTTCGAGATAAAACTCTAAATATTGATAATCAAAGCTAAAAAACTTCAAGATGAAAATAGTTCTCCAAGGAGTAACAATACAAGTTAATACACTGTGTTGTGGAAATAAAAAAAATCGAAAGATAATTTCGGGAAACATTACCTTCAATGAACAGATAAATATACACAGATGAAATTTACAATGAACCTAAATATTAATTAGACTTGAACCAATATGAGCATCTCACAAAGGCAAACAAAGTAAAAGAGTTTCTCGCACTGCTCAAGTAAAAGAAACGGAACAAAGGGGGCAAATTACCTTTGTTGAGAGCTTCAGGGGTGGGTTCCATGGAGTCGATAGTGAAAGGAACAAACGAGAGACGG
>JANQAP020000551.1:203647-213787 GCA_026874005.2 Erythroxylum coriaceum | reverse complement strand
TGATCGAGTGCTATAACATGCCACCCTCGCGGGGTACGAACTCGGATATCACCATCGATGTCGGGTTCGGGTCTTGCAGGAGTGGGGTGTTACATCAAGCCTCTTATATGCATTCTCCATACCTCCAATTTTGTCTAAAATTGTCCAGTTTGGATTCCATCGAACTTGGTTTGTCTTACTGGAAACCTGATGGTGCTTGAGGTTTGAACTGTCCTCAAGCATTGTTTGACTAAGAGAAGTTTGGGTGATTCTTTCACCCAGGGTTATATGTGTTGAAGTAGGGATTATTTCCCCCTCCTTGACCATATTGAGTTCCCATGTAGTTTACTTGCTCTGATCCATTATACTTTATTAAGAAACAATCGACTGTATCATGATCCATCTGCCCACAGAGCTCACATTTTAGCTGAACAACTTTTACTGTATTTAAGGATGAAGCCTTCATGTTATTTAGCTGTCGAGTGAAATTACCAATTTTAGCTTGCATTTATGTCATTTAATTGATAGCTACAACTCCTTTTGCTCACAGAAAGTTGCGGGCTGTCTACTCCACTCATTCATCTATAAATAACTGTTACTTGTCTTCTCTTCCAACAGCTCTTCTACTTCATCTACCGTCATCCTTATAAGTGATCCTCCTGAAGATGCATTAATTGTGCCTCTTGTATGTGGGGTTACTCCGTTATAGAACATTTGTAAAATAAATTCTTTAGGTAGGTTATGGTGTGGACATTTGATTTGTAAGTTTTTTATCATTCCCAGACTTCATAAATCAATTTCCCGTCACTTTCTGAAAGTTTGTGATCTCCTTGATAATTTTCATAATCTTGGTAAAGGGAAAGTACTTATCTTGGAAGGCATAAAATAATTAGTCCAAAGTGGTGACATTAATCGGGTTAAAGGAATGTTACCAAGCTTTTGCTCTATCCTTTAAGGTAAATGGAAAGAGTCTCATTCTTATAGCACCCTTCAACATTTACTGATAACGGAACTTATTGCAGATTTCAAAGAAATTGACAATATGTGAGTTTAGGTCTTCATTCGTTAATCCATAAAATTACATATTTTGTTGAACCATATTTAGAAGGGATGGTTTGATTTTAAAGGAAGCTGCTTGCTTGGGAGGCCTAGCTATACCTTGATTGGTTGCATTGAAGCTCGGTCTTGTAAAGTCCATAAGGGTTCTCGGTTGATGCCCTGAGTTCTCTCCTTGATCTAACTCTTGCTGAAACTCCTCAACCATTGTTGCTTTTCCAATTTCTTGTTAGTCTTCACGTCAAGCTCTTCTAATTAAATGTTCTAGATGAGTGATGTCAAGCTTTATAGTTTTAGGTATGCAACTCGAACTTCTTGTAACTTTTGTATTCATACAAGAGAACGAACATAGGAAAAATGGAAAGAATGGAAAACTCAAAACTAACTAAAATGTCTTAGACTAAAAGAACTGAACTATTCTTCACCTTCCCCAGTAATGGCCCCAAAAATTTGATCAGTGTAAGTTTTAATCTTATAAACCCTCAATATTCCACAAGTGTAAAGTTTATAGCGTAGTATTATAGGTGTCGATCCCACAAAGAAGTAGAGTAATATAATCCTAAAATCTAAGGCCAGAAAAACTATAAAACTGAAAATAAAAGATCCAACAGAAATTAGTTATGAGAATTGAGTTCAACCAATCAAATCAGAAATTAAACACAAAAGTATTAACAAGTGAGTAATATGCAACCACAATAGAAATTAACCTAAGGAATTTACCAATCTATGAGAAAGGAGATTTTACTTATCATTAATGCTAACCTAGCCGATTATGTGTCAATGGAGTGCCAGTTCTAGACTATCCTATGGCTGATTACTCTCTCTTGAGTTATAACCATTAAACCCTAAATTATAAACCCTAATCAGATTATGAAATTTGCAATCTCTCAATTCACAAATTATCCAAAACCTTGATTAGATCTGAAGCACTCTAATAAACTATCGAAACATCACATAGGATCTCTCTCTACGTAATTACCAATATGATATGACACGGTTTATATTAAATCGCCTAACTCTCATTAATCTGATTTAATTGTTTTTCATCCAGTTCACCCTCTCATTTTATTACCGAATTATGCAAGAAAGCAATCAAAACATGACATTCATCTAATATACACAATCAACTAAATTATCATTAAATAGAAATAAAATTCTAAAGCAGAGTTTTGAACATCATCAATATTCTAAATCCTACCATCATACTATCCATCTCAATTTTATACATAAATAAAATTGAAATGAAAAGGAAATGATGAATTAGAATAGACGATAGAAGGTAGTGACATTGAGAAACCTCCTGATCTGGGAAGTATGTCGAGTCAGCTTCGTCTTCATTTTCTTCCTCTTCCTTCTTCTTCTTTCTCTCTCTCTGTATTCTCTCTTTAGGGTTTCAACCATGGTTGATGCAAAAAGCTACTTTGTGCTCCTCTTAATGTTCTTTAAATGGTCTTTTATGTTTCAGGTAACCCTAGGGTTTTTCTAGGGTCCGAAAGGTCCAAAAAGTCCCTCAAAACATGAAATTGGTAAGCAACTACGCCTCTACCCAACACAGGCTATGACTGTGGCCCACATCTGAGCCTTCTATCACGATCATAGGATTGTTGTTTCAACTCGAATGTCTTTCAAAACTCCTTCGTTCTTCGATACTAACCCTAAAACACTAGCAAACACATCAAGGTACCATAAAAACATAATATTTAAGCTCAAAAGCTTGTGCGAACCCATAAAACACTTAAAACACAAATAATTAACAAACTAACACTATTCTAACCTAAACAAATACTAAATGATCAAATTAACAGCTAAACACATATAAAACTATACCCTACGATGCAATTTACACTTATGAAATTCACTCCCACAAGTCCAATGTATAAGCAGTACATATGCAGACCACTTTTGAGGCCTATAAATAAAAGATGTCTAAGCTTTATCTATACAGCTATTACTAGTTCCAATGGAATGACATCTAATAGGAATTAGGTCACATGGCACCTACTATGAATTATCCTTATTTATTACTTAAAGACTTTAACTGCACTCTATACCTCTCAAAAATTGACAGTGGAATGGACTCTACAGGCCATGGAAAACCTTTTAAGCATGTATTTAGAACCTAAAAGTCATAGACTTAAGCTACTAAGGAAACTACTTCACCTAAAAAAATAAGCAATACAGGAAATGGTTACTAAGAAGGAAGCTTGACATAGCCCTTATAAACTATAGATGGATGTTTCAACTCCAAGTGGCTAAGACTAATATTGTCTCTCACCTAATTTGGAACCACTTCCCCATAGAGATTCATAATCTTGCAAGGAATCATATGAGGATCAGTCTCAGATTCTTTAACTTCTTAACTAGCTATAACAGATTTCAAAAACCTATAAAGTAGGGAATGTAGGTGAATATTGATGGTTATGAGCAATACAAGTGTGTTTAGAAGCTTAAAATCATCAAAAGAAACATTAAAGAGTTACACAAAAAAGTTATAATAGATAATAGAATGGGCATCCAAGCCACTCAAAGAATACTTAAGAATGCCCAGCTAAAGTAATATAATGATTCTGAAACCTTGAAGCTCAAGAGTAAGAAAACTAACTTAGGATTAATACCTTTAAATTCTCACCACTCAATATTAAAGCATAAATTAAGAATACAATGTTTGCAGAATGGTCAAAGGTTTACAATATTTTATTTCAAATCTATATTAGTAAGAATAAACATTAAAAAAAATCAGTTGCATTGAAAATGAAGATGGTATGATGGTTTGGGGGTAATATAACAACAAAAGCTTAGCTAAGATATATTTTATCATACTATTGGGAATAAGGTTAGAAGCAGCCACCTTAATCCAAGCCTTGCAAGTATTCCTTCAACCATTAGTATCTAGAGAACAAACCATTAATTTAAGCAAGGAGTTTGTTCAAAGGATGTGGAATTGGCTCTCAAATCCTTAAACATTAACTGGGGGCCATGATAGCTGATGACTTGAATGGCCACTTCTTCAAGTCATTCCCGAATTGGAAAAAGGTTCAAACTTTAAAAACAGTTTTAGAATTCTTCTCCAAAGGTACACTAGTGAGAGCAATCAATCAAACATATGTTTCCTTTGTTCCTAAGCTACTCAACCTAAGTAAAATGAGGGACTTCATGTCTATTCCATGTTAAAACACATTATATAAACTAATCTCAAAGAGGATATGATATGAATTAACAAGGGGATGATTCTTCCAAGATTAGATGTAACATCAAGAAGCAAGATCTTTTAATCATTTATGGAGGGCCAATGATAAGAGCTAAAGCTAAAAGGATGAAAGAAGCATTAATTTGCTTACTTGAAGACATTTGGAAGGATGAAGCTCACCTAAATTCTGTCAAAGGTCTATGTATGCAAGAAGAGCTTAAGATTATTAATATGATTAAAACATGTCAAATCATGAAGATATTGATCTAACCCACATTGTTTGAATAAATCTAGCTTGTTAATGAATAAAATGCTAATCAACCTTGATTATATATGTTAGATCTTAGGATATTATTTTGTGTTATTTTGAACTTCAGTAAGTTAGGCTTAGTTTATTTGCTGTGTGAAGTCCGTATGCACAAAGGAAGGTTTTCATTTTGATAAGTCTGAGTATTAGTGTCACTTAATTAGAATAAGGAGTAACAAGTTATGGGGTTGTCATTAAACGGGCAGTTACAATTTGTATTAACTGCGAGTTTTAGTGTCTCTTAATTAGAATAAGGAGTTACTAATTGTGGGGTTGTCATTAATAGGGCAATTACAATTTATTTTAAATCAAAATTGAATGTTGTGTCTTAGCCTTTGTTTTATATAAATAAGGCCGATTCTCTTTGTTAAAATGAATTTGATGAATATAAAACTTCAAAGTTCTTTTCTGAAAGTTTTGTTTAAAGTTGTTGAATTAACTTTGGAACTTATCAAACTAATTCATTTTGTGGTGTTCAATACCTAAAATCATTGTTTTATTTCTATTTTATCAAACTTGTTAAGTTTTGTGACGTTTTGGAGGATTCAAAGTGTTTTTCTAATCATTTTATCATCATTCTTTTGATAGACTGATTGGAATAGAGTAATTGTAATAGTTTCTTTCTTACTTTCAAACTTGAATGATCTATATTTCCATCAATTGTGGAGGGTGTTAATTTGAATTCCATATGTATCTTAGTTCTTTAGCTATTGGGGTGTATGGTTGCTTAATTGAAGATTTCCAGCATTTGGTATCAGAAATTTTGGCTTAAGTTTGAGGATTGGGTATCCATTTGTTTGTTGTTCATCTAGTTCTTTGCTCTCTTTTCTTCTTCTTCTCTACTAGAGCCATAGCTATCTATTTTTTTCTTTCTTCAATTTCAATTATTGTCAATCTTTGTTTATTGTTGATTAATAAAAAAATTAAAAAAGGAATATAAAGCAATTGAGTTCTAACTTTTAATAGAGTTTATACCACTTTAAATTGGCCTACCTTTTACTTTTTTTCTTAGGCCTGCCCCTTGTCATTCTGATGAATTATTATATTCTAAATTGTTTATTTAAGGAACTTATTTAATCTAAGAACCTATAAACAAGACAAGAGTGGTAAAAGGCAAGAGACGTGATATTAGCATTGTGAAAAGCCATATAAATTATGAAACACAAATGGAGTGATCCATTATTTGAGTGAAACAAGTAAGGGAGTGTGTGAGGCTATTCTAATTTTTTTAGGTTTAAGACATGTCTAAGAAAGACAAAGATGTGAGTTCTTCCTCAAATGATCAAGTAATTAAGCAATGCAATAACAATTTGAACAAATTTTCAAAATGATGGAACATGTAAGAGATCATTTAAAAAAACTTGAGATGCACTTGCCAAATTGCCAAGTAAGCCTTGGCAAGGAAGGCAACTAGACTTTGTCCATAATGATTATTATGGTGGAATTAAAATGGATGATGAACAAATGACCATTGTTAGTTTAGACATTCATCCTAGAAGATAAAATAGGAGAGGATATTTTGATAATGTGGACCGAAATATAGGTAGCATTAAAATGAAGATTCCTCTTTTTCAAGGGAAGAATAATCCAAATGGCCATTTGGAGTGGGAAAGAAAACTAAATATGATCTTTAAATTCTATAATTATTCTAAAGGAAAAAAGGTAAAATTAGTTGCAGTTGAATTTTGTGATTATGTTATTATTTGGTGGGATCAATTGTGTAAAGATAGGCATAGAAATGGTGAAAGGCTATGGAGACATGGCTAGAGACGAAACAAATCATGAGAAGGAGATTTATCCTCAGCCACTGTTATAGGGATTTGCACTAGCATTTACAAACTTTGACACAAGGTTCAACAAGTATGGAAGAATATCACAAATAGATGGAGATAACCACGATAAGGGCTAATGTGGAGGATGATCATAAGGTAACCATGACTAGGTTCTTAAGTGGCTTGGCTAAGAACATTGTAGATCTTGTGGAGTTACATCACTATGTGGAGATTAAAGACATGGTAAACATGGTGATGAAAATTGAAAGGAAGCTCAAATGCAAAGATACATGTCATTATGATTTTAAACCTTATTTAGGTTCTTCTTTTTCTTAGAAACTGAAATGCCTTTTGTTAATCCTAAATTTGATGATTTTACGAATAAAAATGAAATAGACAGAAAGGGTAAAGGTGAGAATCAAACTACTCAAACTAGAAGAATTAAGTGTTTTAAGTGCTTAAGACATGGTCATTTGGCATGTGAATGTCCTAATAAATAGGTAATGATCATGAGGGATGGGTTCGATCTAGGGTCATTGGGGCCTCTTAAAAAGATCTACTAAATTCATCAAGTTTTTCTAAAGGATCAAAACGGCCAGTTATTAATGGAATTCCTTGTCAGCTCTCTGTAAAATATTCATTTGGAAGGGGGCTTCCAGTGCTTAAGACATGGTCATTTGGCATGTGAATGTCCTAATAAATAGGTAATGATCATGATGGATGGGGTTATTGAATCTAAAAATGAGAAAAAGGATGATGATAATTATATGCCATCATTAGAAGATGCTAGTGATGTTGAATATGCTAGAGGAGAAATATGGGTACTTATTTTATAAAGCAAAAATATTGAACATAGTGAAAAACGTGAAAATCTATTCCATACTCATTGTTTAATTGCTAATAAGTTATGTAATGTGATTGTTAATAATGGAAGTTGTATAAATGTTGCTAGTAATTTGTCTATGGAGAAACTAAAATTGCCTATTATTAAACATCTAAAACCATACAAATTACAATGGTTAAGTGATAATGGTGTTTAGAAGGTGAATTTACAAGTATTAGTTTCTTTCTCCATTGGTAGATATAAGGATGACGTGTGGTATGATATGGTAACTATGTATGTTGGGCATATGTTATTAGGAAGACCATGAAAATATGATAGGAAGGTGATTCATCATAGGTTTAAGAACTATTACTCTTTGAAAATGGATGGATAGAAGTTTCAACTTAGACCTTTATCACCAAAGGCAAATTTTGAAGGCCAAATGCGCATAAAACAATAATATGACAATCTTACATCTTCATTAACCAAAACTTTAGGGAGGAAGCAAGAAAGAGAGGAAAAATAAAATGGTGTTTAAGTTCAATTTGCTTCGTTAGTTCAATTTGCTTCATTAG
This sequence comes from Erythroxylum coriaceum, assembly GCA_026874005.2. Classification (NCBI taxonomy): domain Eukaryota; kingdom Viridiplantae; phylum Streptophyta; class Magnoliopsida; order Malpighiales; family Erythroxylaceae; genus Erythroxylum; species Erythroxylum coriaceum. Next base: position 206,088 of record JANQAP020000551.1, on the reverse strand, counting down.
TTTGGAGAATATAAATTTGACATGCGTCATAATTCTTTTTCTATAATTTTTATATTTATTAACTTAAATGCTTCATTATTATGCAAGTAAGGGAAAGAAAGAAAAGTGTGTGAATAAGTAAGCATAAAATAATTTCTCTTTACTAACTTCAACCTACATAATAGATTAATTAAAGAGTGGTGCTTACTTATTCTTATATAGTTTAAATTTTGTGTTTTGTTTTATTTCCATAAGGGATATGAATATGTTTGAAAGTTGAAGAAATTTTCTTATATATGCTCATTTTATGTATTAAGTTGAATTTTATGAATTGAATTGAAGTTATTTATCATTTGATGTAAGTAGTTAGATGCCTAACAATTTGTGAACTTTGTAATTGAATAAGTAGTGTAGGATCTTGATTGATATGTTTGAGTTATTTAATGCTTTCCCAGAATTGCCACCTAATTGAGTTAAAAGTAATGAAATTGATTTGCTTGAGGACAAGTAAATGCTTTAATGCAGGAGAATCTGATATGTTCTAGTAGATTATATTTTTAACATGATTTTTTAAAGCATTTTGTTTAGTTTTTGAGTTATTTTATAGGATTTCATACTTAAAATGACATATTTAATTTCAGTCCCTCAATAAAGAAGAAGTAAATTTAAGGAATATTTGAGTCAGGTTTAAGCAAATTTGTTAGATTTTAAGTTGAGGAATCAAAACATAGTACCATCATGGTACTGTAGTGCTCCCATGTCCAATTATGATATATTTTATTTTTAGGAGAGTTATACCTAACTAATATGGCACTAACACATTCATATATTCGAGTCATGTTTAACAAGGAAGTGTTCTATTTCTCCACTATCAATGATATCCTACTGTTTTTTGCTTATATTCATTAATATGATGGTGAAATATACTCGTGCCCTACCCCATATTAGTAGTGATTTTTATGTAAAAATTAAAGAAAGATGTCTTAAGAAATAAATAAGATGCTAGGTGAAGATTATAAATATCACGTTTTAAAGATATAAGAAGCTAAAAATAAAGGGGAGGAGTTTTTAAGATGTGTACAAATAATAAGATGTAATGGAAAAGTTATTCTGATGAAGAAAAAAATAATTTTCTAGCAAAACAAGAAAATTAGTCAAGATTTATGAAGAATGTTCAAAAGTTAAGCCATGAAAGTTCAAACTTGTTTCTTGTTGATTGTAGATTTTCTTTATTTTAATATTAGCTAATTGGAATATGGATTTAAGTGGGATGAATCATATAATGATTGTGTTTTGAATTAATTTCTTTAGTTTAATGACGATGTTAGTTTCTTAAGAATTATTTATGCTTATTGTTTAGTTGAATTAAATTAATGATCATAAAAGATTCAATGTCAGATTCATATATTGGACTAAAGTAACAAACATAAAATTTATTAATGCATTCCTAGAGACTTTTGATACGAGAGAACTTTTGGCAAAAAATGGTTAAAGATATGGATCGTATATCTTGACGAAGAGACTGTATTTGTAACCTTGAAATTCCTATTGTTCTAAAAATTAGAGTTAATCACGAAACTAGGATAAATTCAAACATACCAAAGTTCTAAAGGGATTCTTATCTAAATCTTATTTATCAATTAATTGTTTATTCTTGATTATTGCTTTGTTTTAGTGATCCCAAATTGTTATTTTATTTTTAATTATTTTCACTCAGCTATTCACTTATTTAGATTAGATAATAGGAAGATAGTTAGTGTTAGTGATTTCATTCCTCATAAGATCAACACTTAACTCATTTAAACTATGCTGTAGGAAATGATCCATACACTTACCTTAGTAATTCCTTATTATTATTTTTTTGTCTTGTTTTATTTATTTTCTATCACATCATGTTCTCTTTTGTTTATTATTAGTTTTCATTATTTGAGTACGAACTAAATTGAGATATAGATCTAGATGAAATGAATCCTAAAGTTATATTTGATTTCTTAATCTAGTAAAATATTTAAGATTTATTATAAATTATTCATGTTTATATTGTGTTGAATTAAAATATCCTACCATTTTGATTCTATTTCAGATTTCATATATAGGGATTAAGAAATTATATGTTTGAATAGACTATGGTATTAATAATAAAAGTTATATGGAATCCTAAAGATAGGGCCATATAAATCTTATGAGTTAGAGTCAAATCTATAATGAAAATTCATAGAACAAGTTAATACATATTTAGGGGTTTTGATTAGAAAGTTAATTTGATCAATAAACTTAAGGATATATGTTGTATGACTTGAAAAAAAAAAGTTGCAACTTTAAATTTTCTACTTGTCTAAGAAATTAGGGTTAACCATTTAATCAATTTAAATCTAAGCACAAAAAGGTTATAGGGAAATTCTTATATAGATCTTATTTATCTATTGATTGCTTTATTCTTGTTTATTGATTTGGTTTGATAT
>JANQAP020000551.1:99271-110616 GCA_026874005.2 Erythroxylum coriaceum | reverse complement strand
AAATTGGTTGAGGATACAACAACAAGGAGAGGATAGATTGACAAAGAAAAGGATTCAAAAGCAAAAGGCTTTGGATAGAAGAAGAAGGAGAGGATAGCGCAATGAGAAATTAAAGCTGTAGCGAAGGAGTCGGTAATATCACTATCTTGTTTATGTTTATTATTATCCTTATATCATATCATGTATAGATTGACATGATGATTTGGATATATTGCTTTTGCTATCGGTTCTCCAAATATGGCATGTTTTCTGTTCCCGATCCAACACCCTTCTGTTAAAATTTTGAAAGGGACATGGGTTTAGACACCTTTATGTCTTAAGTTGTGTATCCTTTTATCAAAATTCTAGAAGTATCAGTCTGTGTCTTAGAAATTATATCTTTATGTTTCTCTTCTCTCCGCCACATAACCTTCTTTCAGTATGTGTATCAAACTATGTATAACCCCTAGCTTATTTAAAAGAACACGAGCTAGCAAATTACCTGTTCAACTAAAATTAGTGTTTCTTTATTTTTTTTTTCACTTACAATCTTCTCTAATTCCTTTTAAAGCTCACTCCAAGGCAACATCTTCTCTGTTGCCTAGAAACATAGCATAAATGATAAAATCAAGAGAATATTAGCACATAAAGCAAAATAAAATACTTGTAAATTAATTGCACATTTTATATACATCATCACATATAGCTATTAAGTCATAGGTAATGACCTTAACCACTATTTTCTCAATTTGGCAAAGAAAAATGAGAACATCCCTGACTTAAGATATCTTTGGTTGCTCCATTGACCTTGAATATGTTTATTTCTTTGATCTTTAATCTTTATTAATGTCTTTATTTTAAAAATTTGTGTTTATAAAGTTCCTACATGTTTGTTTCATATTTCACATTAAAATATATGACCATACCTAATTGAGAGAGGATGTTTTATTTGACATAATTAAAGATACTTCTTAAATGTTTTGTTCATTAATCTTTTATTATTTTAATTTGACTGAAAGTGTGATTTATACCTTAATATTCAGATAAGGTCTAAATAAAACTCTTATCATTATATTTGTAAAACGATATTTATTACACATAAGATGTAAAACTAGTATAAAAGATAATGATATAACTTAATTCTTTTGTAAAAAGTTAAGTTACAAATTGCACTTTCAGGTATCTATTTTTAAAATTATTTTTAAAACAATGTCAGCATATGAAATGTGCAGTTTGTCCAAGTTTGTCATTATGTACACTAAGTTGATAATCTAATTATTAGAAAGTGACATAGACAAAATTAAGTTTTATGATACTATTAATATCATTTTGAATACGTTAGAGCATAACGTGATACCATATATAACAATACGAGCTTATTTAAATCTATTAGTAAATATAAAGGTGTGATTTAGACTTTGTAATTCTAATTCTTTGTTGTTGTATGTTTAATTAATTTTGTTAGAGTCATGAGAAACTTATAAATTTCTTAATTTTATTATCATTTTAAACTTTAAAGGCTGTTTGATTGCACTTCTATTTTTATGTTAAAATTTTTAAATTTTGTTTTTTATTTTTAATTTCTATTTTTAAATAAAATAAAAATATATTTGATTGTTAATATCTAATAATTAGATATTAAATAAAATTTAAAGATAAATTTTTTTATAAGTAATTAATATTAAATAAATTAAATCATATTTATTTAGTTGATACTACATTATAAAATAAAATAAAATAAAATAAAATAACATTTTATGGTTTAAGTTGCAAGAATTGGAAGAAATTAAAAAAAGTAAAACTATTTTTTAATTTAAAAATATAAATATAAGTATAAAGAAACAGGTCTAAATTTTGGACACGAAATTCTGCGGTCAACGTGTGTGGCCGAGAACTGTCGGCTATGAAATGGACAACTTTCTTTCTCGCTAACTAAAAGGCAAAGTTACCGTATAGATTCTTTTCGTTCTGTTTTGACTTTACTCAACCGCTTCTTTAAGGAGTCGTTACCAGTATGTTACATGATCATATTTATATATAGATAGAAAGTGACGGGTTTCTATTTGCTCGCTCTCAGTAACAGAAATGGAGGGTCTGATCAAGGGCTTGTTGGACGTAGCACTTGGCCATGGCGACAATCAACCCGATGAATCGCGAGATGAGCGCTCCAGATCCACATGGGCTCAGGTTACAGTTGCATACATTACTCAAATCACTCACTGTTAATTTCACTACTATTTCGGATTGCATCCAATTGGTTCCGTTTTTTAACCCGACAAAGATGTTTCTAAAATATGCAGGTGTTGTCTGACAAAGATCCCCGAGAGTCTGGCAATTTCCTGGCTTCGAACCAATGGGACAATTTGGTGATGCCATTTCTCTCTTTTTCATTGTTGAAATTTGGAATTTGAAGGAGTACTTTATGTTTCAATTGGTTCCTATTAGTTTTTTGAGAAACAAATGTTCACAGGATGAGAATCCAAAAAGAAATGAGCAGTGGGGGAATGAAAATTTATCAAGGCGACCACAAAAGGTGGTTTCTTTTTCAATATATATATTCACTGATTAATTTATTGGAATCATACTACATTTTATTATTTTTTCAAACCTAACTGTTTAAAAAGTCAGATCAAATGTTTCCTTTTCTATCTAATGTTAGACTCTATGTAAAAGAAAAGGTTCTCTTTTAAAAATTCGTGTTGTTCTCTGGAGTGCAAGGATTTGGATGGTGAAGAAGAAAAATATGGAAGGAAGGAAGGTGGCTGGCAACATGAATATAATGATAATCAAAATCAACGGCATGGAAAGGTTTGGTCAAGCACTTCATTTCTAATATAAATAAAATGTACTTTAACAATATTTAGGGAAAGATATGTAAATTAAAGATAGATTTTTTATGATATCTTTATGACATTCTCTTGTAGGAACAAGAAAGTTGTAACGATGGTTGGGAGTCTGTGAGCAAAAAACACCCTAATAAACCAAAAAAGGTATTATCATTATATTCATAGTTATTTTTCCCTTTAATTTTGCTTTGTGGCTTCTCCACCACTTCTAGAATGTAGCCACAATATAAGCTACTCATCAACTGCATTGTTGGGTCTAGTGCTCAACAGTATTAGTTTCCTTTTGTATCTTTTGTTTTTGGGTAGGTTTGTGAAAGAGAACTTAAAGAGAGAGATATGTAAATGCATTAATTATCAATCAACTTTTGTTGATGATTGGAGCCCTTTTGGTATTGTTGTATAAAAACTATTGTTTGTAGAATTGCTGTGAATAAGAGCAATAAAGTTTTAGGTAATCATTTTGAAGAATGCTTTAAATTTTGTTAAAAACTTAGAACGTTAGATAAAAGTATTCTATTAACAAAATTATTTAAAATGACCCGAAAAGATGAATAGTATTCTTATGCATAAAGCATAATAGAGGATTATCAAGAATAGATTTGGAATCCTGATGAGTTGGTTACTTTTTGATAGGTTTGAGTGCTGGATGATATTGATGCTTTTGATTACATGTCTTGGTCGGGGTATGCCCCAATGATCATGTACCTTTTTTTTTATGGTTTTGGATATCTTGATGATATTGATGCCTTTGATTACAGATCTTGGTCGGGGCATGCCCCATTGGCCGTGTACATAAACTTTTTTGGGGTTAATATATTTTACCATTTATCCAAAAAAAAAAAAGAATAGATTTGGATATATATTATTTGTGTTGAAAGGACTTGTCTTAAATTGGTTCTAAAGAAACATGTAAATCCGTTCTATAAAACAGTGGTTTTGAGGGAGCTGCATTCCAAAATCATGGTTTTAGAAATACTATTTCATGCTAAAATTCGTTATGTTTTTAACAAGATTGCGTTTGACATGAAAAAAACAGTTTCAAAATCAATCACAAACAGACTGCCTTGATATTAGGATGCACTGAAATTTGATAGGCTTTTGCTTTTTCATCATATTGGTGAATTCCAAACTTAACTGAATTTTCTCAATTTAATATATAGATTGTAGTTTATTTGAGATTGGGAGGGGAAAGAGGGGAATGAATGTGGCGTTCAACCTACTTTAAAATGCTTATTGACAGTTTCAGATGGATCATTGGCAAACCTATAAAAGACCTCCAAGTGAACAAGAATATTCAGAAGATCTCCAAATTATTGCTAACTTAACAGCTTCGAAGGAGGAGCTTCAAGACCTATCAAAAGCTTGTAATAGGCTATGGGAACTTGACATGAACCGTCTTGTACCTGGCAAGGATTATGAGATTTATGTTGGTGAAGGGAAGAAGGTCTATTGTAAGGAAGATGTGGCTAAAGGAAATCTATTTAGCTGGGTGAGTGAAGATGTATTCAGGAAGCCTACTTTCTCTCGTTTCTGTTCTCTTTTGGATAATTACAACCCCTATGAAGGATATAAAGAAGTTGTCACATCTAAGGAGAGGGGCGAGCAAGTTGCTTTTGTAGAAGAAATTAGTAGAAGTTCACCTGTTAAATATCTTCACAATTATCTTATATCCAAGGGTATTGTGTCTGAAGATAAACAAGATTTCAAGAGAATTTTGACAAGCCTCTGGTTTGATCTATATAGTCGAGGTGGTACCTCTAGATCGTCTTCTGCGTTCGAACATGTTTTTGTGGGAGAAATCAAACAAGGTGGGGAAGAAGAAGTTTCAGGATTCCATAATTGGCTGCAGGTGTGTCCTTTCATTGTGTGCCTTTCATTCTCAATTATCTCTCTTCTTCTAGTTAAACTTTGTTTTATTTCCATAATACCAATTCAATTATGCTTTGGTTTTTCAATGCTTCAGTTCCCATGCAAGAAAAACTTTGTTGATTTGGTTCTTGAAGTGACATATTGAAGATTTGTGAAAGCGATTATCACACTTATGTTAAACGTAAGACTATAGTTAGGTTTATATATAGAAAACCTACATAGTGTATATATTTATATATATATATATATATATATATATATATATTTGAAAAATAGACTTCTACCCTTAATTATACGTAATAACCAAAACTCCCCCTCAAGTTGGTGCAAAAATATTACACATGCCCAACTTGCAAACTATGGTATGAAAGGCTTGACTATTGAGTCCTTTTGTGAAAACATCAGCTTGCTATTTTTTCGACGTACATGAAAAAAGCTCAAGACACCATCAGTTAACTTTTCTTTGATAAAATGTCGATTAATTTTGATGTGGTTCGTTTGGTTATGTTGAACAGGATTATGAGCAATACTGATTGTAACTTTGTTATCACAATATAATGATAGCCTGTCTTCTTCAGCCAACTTCAACTTTGCTAGCAACATCTGGAGCCATAAAAGTTCACAAACACCTTGAGCCATAGCTCTGTATTCCGCTCCTGCACTTGATCTTCCAACCACACTTTGTTTCTTGCTTTTCTAAATGACCAAGTTACCTCCCACAAGTGTGCAATAACTAGAGGTGGATCTTTTGTCATCTAAAGATCCGGTCCAATCCGCATCTATAAAGGCTTAAATTCGAAGATGACCATGTTTTGAGAAAAGAAAACCTTTTCTTAGGGCTGAATTTAAATACTGCAAAATGTGAAAGATAGTCTACTAATGAGATTCTCTAGGATCATGCATAAACTGACTCACCAAGCTAACTGAATAAGCAATTTTTGGTCTGGTGTGAGAAAGATAGATAAGCTTACCGACCAATCTATGATATTTGCCTTCATCAACTGAATCTTCAGTTCCGACTTGTAGCTTATGATTGCTTTCAATGGGGTGATTCTGCTGGTTTACATCCCGACAAACTAGTTAAAAGATCCAGAATGTATTTCCTATAAGAAATGAAGATTCCCTTTGTTGATCTTGCAGCTTCAATTCCTAAGAAGTATTGTAACTTTCCAAGATCCTTCACATTCTCCTCACCCATTCGATAGCCTCAAACCCACCCCTCTCCTACGATACCATGCCATACTAGTTTGCTCATCGAACCTTACCTCACACCTTATGGAAATGGAAACTCCTGTTTCTACCCAACCCATTCCCCAAGCTGATTTGCAAATCCCAGCCTTAAATGGAGCAGACTTCCCATTGTTAGGAGCTAGTGTCGAAAGGAAGCAACAAGAAGAAGGTGAAGTCTACATATCCATTGCAGGGGATTTTGGGAACAGAGGCAAACTAAGATATGTGGAATCTGATGGGGACAACCAATCCAAGCTCTGATTGAAGTCCTACAACAAGGTGCTAAGAAGTGGTGTACATCTCTTGTGGGTTTTTTTTTTTTTCTGGAGAAGCGATTAGCTTTTCCAATCGTTAGCAAGTGGGCGAATGTTGTATGGAGGAACAAGGGGTTGGTGAATATAATGGTAAACGAAGACGAACTCTTTGTTTTCAAATTCAACACCGAAGAAAATGCACATAAGGTGCTGGAAGCAGGGCCTTGGCACATAATGGGGTATCCAATTCTTATTATGAAGTTGCAACATGGAGTTACCTTGGATAGAAGCAGGCTTCAATCAATTCCTTATGGGTGAACATCCACAAGATGCCCTTGGAGTATTGGTCTGTGGAGGGTATGAGCTATATTGCCAGTAAAATTGGAAAACCCTTAGGGTTAGATGAGAACACTGCCTTAATGCAAAGGATTGAGTTTACTAGAGTTTGCGTTGATGTTGATATATCAAGGAAGCTTTCGGATTCCCTTAGAATCATGAGGTTGGATGAGCAAGGACAGCTTGTAGAAGATTCAATAGGAGTTGCATATATGTGGTGGCCAAAGATGAAGGAAGAGAAGTAGGTTCGGAAAAGAAAAGAGAAGCAAGAGGAGATAGCGGTGAATGAGGGATGTTCGAGGCGAGAGAAGGGTACCCTAGGAGAGGGAGAGGCATCACTTGGAGAGCAGAAGTCCCAAAACGTGAATCAGGAGGAGATTTGAGTGGTAGGGAATGGGAAACACGAAAAGTATCAAGTGGAGAGTACTATGTCAGGGCTTGTAGCACAAATAGAGGGGGACAATCAAGGGTCAAGCAATGGGGATCTGTTCATGGATTTGGCAAGAACTAGTTTGACCAAGAAGGTAACACAGACTATGGGGGATAAGGGATTAGGACAGGAGGCAGAGACAATTGGCACTCCAGTGATGGAAAGGGGTGAAACTTCTAGATCCAAAAGTGAAATAACATCCATAATTGTGGGTTTGAATAGGAAGTATAGGAGGAGAAAGGCAGGTTAAAAAAAGAAATGATAAGGGTAGCAGCATGGAACGTTAATGGCCTCAATAGTCTGAATAAACAACTTGCGGTTCAGGAGTTTATTAAGAACAAGATAGATTTTGTTGGTTTATTGGAAACCAAAATAAAGAGTGAGCAATTGGAGAAGAGTTTATGGTTCCTAGATAAAGGATGGAGGGTAATGAGCAATCATGATCATCATTTCAATGGGAGAGTGATAATCGGCTTCAATCCTCAAAAAGTGGAAGTTTTAAAGCAACTTGAAAATAACCAACTGATACATTGTGGTGTTTTAATCAAGGCTACTGGGATAACGATTGCAATTATTGTGATGTATGCAGCAAACCACAAATTCCAAAGACAACATGCATGGAATGAGCTGGAGAATACAAATACTTCAATGAGACTATAACTACGCTCTAAAAGTAGAAGAATAAAGGGGAGGGAGAAGATGAAATCTAGATTGTCGAGAACTCCAGGAAACGGTGGAGAGGACAGATTTGGCTGATCTGAAATGGTATGGTAACTATTATACCTAGAACACTAAGCAATCAGGGGAATGGTTTTTGTTGAGAAAGTTGGACAGATGAATGGTTAATGAAAAATGGATGGAAAAATATCCTACATGTAGTGCTATGTTTGATGATCCAATTGTATTGTATCATAGCCCGATAATAGTGGACTTGTCAATAGATGACAGAAAGAGGAAGGCCCTATTTAGGATATTCATTCACTTGATGGATAACCTAGAATTTAGAAATATACCCAGCGTGGAGATGCAGAAGATGGTTTTAGGATCAAAGGGTTACTAGCTTAGCATGAAGCTAAAAGCCTTGAAAACCATATTCAAATTGCTCAGCAGAGAAACTGTGCAACCGGAGTTCAAAGCTAAAGTTGCTGCTTTGGAGGAGCTAAAGAAATGTTAGAAACGATTGCTAGAAGGACCAGATGATCTGCAGATGAGAAAAGAGGAATCTGCACTTATGGAAAAGTATAATCAACTGTTGCTCAGTACCAATTCTCTACTAAGGCAGAAATTTAGAATGATTTAGATGGAGGGTGAGAGATGTACCAAGTATTTTATGAGTTCTATCTCAGCCAGGAGAAACTAAAATTCTATCAGAATGCTGGAAGATGAAGCTGGACAGATCCATGAGGACCTAGAAAGTAAGAAGGGGGTTTTCTTAGAGTGTTTTACTAGGTGCTATAGGACTGTAATGACAACAAGGGGCATTCATATGGAGATCCTAGCAAGTCTTAAAATGCTTGATGAAGAGGACAAGCTGGAGTTGGTTAGGGAAATAACAAGGGAAGAAATAACAAATGTGGCTTTCTCAATTAACCCTGATAAAGCTCTAGAACCGTATGGATACAATGGGATATTTTTTTATAAACATTGGGATATTGTAGGGGTGAGGTGGTGCAAGCAGTGGAAGAGTTCTTTGTGAAAGGTACACTTCTCAAGGAATGGAATAAAATGTTTATCTGCCTTGCTTCTAAACACAGTAATGCAAAGAAACTAGAACAATTCTAACCAATTGCTTGTTGTAACTTCCTATATAAAATTATCACGAAGATACTGATACTAGCTAATAGATTGAGAGCAAGCCTGGGGAAGTTAATCAGCTCAGAATATAATGCATTCATTAAGGGGAGATCAGTGGGAACCAATATCCTACTCTGTCAGGAATTGTTGGACGGGTTTAATGCTAAGAGAAGAATGAGGAATTGCACCATAAAGACGGATCTTGCCGAAGCCTATGACTCAATCAACTGGACCTTCTTATTTATTACATTAGGTTATTCTCCAAGTTTCAGAAAATGGGTAGTGGAATGTATAACCACTGCTTTTGTGGCAATCCTAGTGGATGGGAAACCTACAAACTTGATTAAAGGAGGGACTTAAGGCAAGGGAACCCTTTATCCCTTTACCTGTTTGTAATTTGCATGGAAGTTTTGTCAACTCTCCTCGTGACCAATATCCGGCCCCCAAAATTTTAGTTCCATAATAGATGTAAAGGTATGAAGATCACACCCCTGGCTCTTGTAGATGACTTGCTTTTGTTTTGCAAAGCAAAGAAAAACTCAATAGATCTAATCTTGTGGGTGATGGAGGAGTTTCAAGAGATCTTAGGCCTTTGATACAACCCACTGAAGAGTTGTTTCTACTTATTGTGTAACTCAAGTAGACAGGTAGCCTCTAAAGCTTTTGAGATGGGAATAAAGCACGGGAACCTACCCATTAGATATTTGGGCGTGCCTATATCCCAAAGAAGAGTTAGTGTAGCCGATGGCAAACCTTTGCTAGACTCAATCCATTGAAGAATCAACCAATGGAGCAATAGATTCTTTAGTTATAAAGGCAGGCTACAACTTATTTAGACAATACTGAGCAATCTTACTAATTATTGGATTAACCATCTGGCAGTTCCCAAAAGTATACTAAAGGAAATTGATAAAAGACTTAGAGAATTCTTATGGAATGGCTCAAACCAAGGTAGAAGCAAAGTAAAGATTAATTGGAGTAAAATCTACAAACCTAAACAATAAGGGGGTCTAGGCATCCATTCTCTTTTATATGAAGAGCAGAAGACAACTTAATATTAGGAATACAGACAATAGAACCTGTCCCAGGATAGGAGTTAATGACCCATCAGCCACCCTGACACTATCCCTTTTTAGACAAGGGGAGTAGTTAAGAAAACCTTTAGAAATGCCTATCATATGTCTTTTCACACCAAAATCAATCCATGAGTCAAGTTGACTAAAGGTGTTACCTGACTTGACAAAATTGGAGGTAGCACTGGATGAAGAATTGAGTTGTGACAAGGGATGCCTGAAATGCTGAATTTCATCAAAAGAGAGACCGTCAACTGAAGCGGACTCCTTCGATGATTCTACTCTTTCGAACAAATTTGCTTGAGCCCTTGTGGGATTGGCTTGTTTTCCCCCTAGGCTTCTAGTAGGTCTCCCATTCAACTTCTAGCAAGTCTCTTTTGTATGCCTTGCCTTTCGACAGTCATCAAAGTGCAAATGATCTTTATCAGAAGTTTCATCCTTCAGCTGCTCATGAGTAATATGGGCTATTAAGCCCGACTTCTTAATTGGTGCAGTATAAAGCATGGCATTTCTTCTGGTCTCTTCCTACTGGATTAAAGAATGTGCTATCAATGCAGAGGATTTTGTGTGAAAAAACTTATGTCCTATTAGAGAAGAGTTTTTCTACATATATACACAAGGAGCCCTACCTAAATAAGAATATACAAATGAGGAGATTTGTTAGCTCCTTTAATTTAGGTTTGACTATCGAAATAGGAAAGCATATAAAATACCTTAATTACATTAACAAATAAGGTAACTAAATCGGCAAGTTGGCAAATGATTGATTAACTAAATCTTCTGACAATCTTTTGACATCCCACCTCAAATTGATGATGGTAAGTCGATAAGCATCAATTTTCCAACAAAAAAATTATGTTGCTGACGTGTCATGGGTTTGGTAAAAATATTAGCAATCTGTAGGTTGGTACTAATGTGAGGCAAGGTAATAACATGATGATCATAGGCCGCTCGGATGAAATGATAGTCAACCTCTATATGTTTGGTACGCTCATGGTAGACAGGATTGGCCACAATTTGAATAGCACTAGTGTTGTTAGCATGCAAAGGAGTTGGTTGTTGTTGTGGAAAACCAAGTTTAGTGAGAATACCACGTAGCCAAATGATCTCAGAACAAGCAACAGACATGGCACGGTATTTTGCCTTAGTGGATGACTTTGAGAAATAGTTTTGTTTCTTGCATTTCCAAGAGATAAGAGCATTACCAAGAAACATACACCAACCAGTAGTGGATTTCCTCATGTCTGGGCAACCAGCCCAGTCCGCATCGCTGTAGGCTTGCAATTGTGGTGAAGAATCAGTGGGAAAAAATAGGCCACGATTAGGCGTGCCAAGTAGATATCGGATGATGCGTCGAACAGCAGATAAGTGAAGGTGTCGAGGAGATTGCATGAACTTACTAACAGTATGAACAACATAAGAGATGTCTGGTCGAGTAATGGTCAAATAAATAAGACTACCAACCAACTTACGATATAAAGTAGGATCCTTAAGAAGCTCCCCTTCATCACATCGGTATTTCACGTTGACTTCC
>JANQAP020000551.1:86002-99171 GCA_026874005.2 Erythroxylum coriaceum | reverse complement strand
GAAGAGTCATATTGGCTCTGAGTAAAGGAGAAACCAAGAAGAGTGGATCTAAATTTTTCAAACCATACCCGCGGTGCTTGCTTCAAGCCATACAAGGAGCGTTTTAGTTTGCAAACATCATTAGGAGAAGAATTGGGCATACCAGATGGAAGTTTTATGTAGACTTCATCCTTTAGATCACCATGTAAAAACGCGTTCTTAACATCCATCTGAAGTAAAGGCCATGATTGAGATGCTGCAAGGGCTAGGATGGTTCGCACTGTGGTCATTTTAGCTACCAGTGCAAAGGTCTCTTCATAGTCTAGACACCATACTCATTATTTATTCCCAAGAACCACTAACTGAGCCTTGTAGCGTTCGATAGATCCATCAGAATGAAGTTTGACGGAAAACACAAATTTGCTGCCAAGTGATTTGATAGAGGAAGGTTGTAGTACAATATCCCAAGTTTGGTTTTCTTCAAGAGCAAGAAGTTCTGTTTCAATAGACTTAACGCCAACACTCATGTTCCATTGCCTGCTTATAAGATGAGGGAATAGTAATAGGAGATAAAGTGGTTGTCAAAGAGATAGGATTAGAAAAACCATACTTATCTGGTGGTTTACTAACTCGTGTACTACGTCTGAGAATGACGAACAAGCGAGAGAACCAGCAGCAAGGGAAGGAGCTTGAGGGGGCATAGCAGAAGGCAGATCTATCGTAGTTTTGGAACATCTTTGATATACCAAAGGTGGTTTAGAATTTTCTTGATCTACAGTAGAGCTAGGAAAAATAGGCAACATAGAGAATGAAGTAGAAAGAGAGTCTCGATGATTGGAAAAGAAATACTGATTTTCTGGAAAAATTACATTTCTAGAAATGCGATCAAGATGCAGATTAGGATCATAACAAAGAAACCCTTTGTGATGCATGGAATATCCTAGAAAAGCACATTTAAGAGATCTTGCGCAGAAAGATGTACATAACATACACAACCAAAGGTACGAAGATTAGAATAATTGGGGGAATGACCAAATAACCTATAGAAAGGAGATACATGATTCAATGAAGGAGAAGGTAACCTGTTAATGAGATAAACAGCTGTGGAGATAGCCTCACACCAAAACCGAGCAGGCATCGAGGATTCTATTAAAGGGGCTCGAACAACATCAAGGAGGTGACTAGTTTTTCTTTCGGCCACCCCATTTTGTTGTGGGGTTTGAGGGCAGGATCTTTGAGATTTCCATTAGCCTACAGAAAATCTTGGAACAAATGAGACAAATATTCACCCACATTGTCTGAACATAAGATTTTAATTTTGGCAGAAATTTGGGTTTGGACATACGCATGAAAAAGATTAAATGCAGAGAACACTTCATCTTTAGGATGCAAGAAATAAATCCAAGTGAAACAACTATAGTCATCAATGAATGTGACAAAGTACTTGTAATTAGCATGCGATATAATTGGTGCCATAACCCACAAATCACTATGTATCATTTCGAAAGGTTGGACAGGATTGGGCATGTGAGTCGGAAATGGCAAAGTTCTACTCTTACCAACCTTACAAGAATCACAATCAAATTGAACATCATCAATGGAAAAATGCTTTTTATTCCCAAGTAAATCGGAATTTAGCAAATTATGAAGTACACTAGAGTTTGGATGTCCAAGACGTTTGTGCCATGCTTGATAATCAACTTGAGCAAGATTACAAGTGACAAAAGGAAACGAAAGACACGGTGACAAACGAAATTGGAGTGGAAAAACACGTCCTACTTTAGGCCCCCTTGCAATCATCTTCCCTGATTGTAGATCCTGCACACCATAACCAGATTTTGAAAATTCTACTATACAGTTATTGTCAACCAACTGGCCAACTGAAACAAGGTTAGTGGCAAGGTTTGGAGAGACAAAAACATCAGTTAAAGGAGAAATATCACCAATGGCTATAATGGGTAATAAATTTCCATCTGCAATATGAATTTCAAGATTTCCAGAATATTTCTTTACATTGGTTAGGATTTGAGCATTATTTGTCATATGATTGGATGGCTCAAAATCACAAAACCAAGTGGATGAAGTAGATAAGGGTTTACCAGAGAGTCCTAGGCTGGACATTGCAGAGAGAATCATCTGTACCATCTTAGGTGTTTTAGTTTGAGCAAGAGCAGGAACATTTTGTGTTGATGAGGCTATATCCACTGAACCACCAGCATTAGAAGATCTAACCGAGGCAATAAATGCTGTTTCAGATTTCCTGGGAGGTCGGATTGGGCATTCCTTGATAATATGGCCATCTCTTTTGCAATAGTTGCAGAATTTTTTGGGATAATTCGAGGCATAATGACCAAATCCTTTGCAGCAGAAACATTGAACAACCCTTGGATCCTTACCTCTTGGCTTCCCTTGGGTTGCATAAGCTATTGAAACTGATGTGGATCTTTGTTGTTCCATGGCTGCTTGAGTGACAATTCGTTGCTCCTCTCATAGTAGACCATTAAGTCATACATCCAAGGAGGGAACCGGATCTCGATTCATAAGATTGGATCTGGTTCTCGCAAATTCTTATCTTAATTTCATGAGAAATTGATCCCTTTTGGCAGATTCATGAACAAATTGCACAATAGTGAGACCTTCAGTAGGTAAGGTAGCATAGATTATATCAGTATATTCAGCCCAAAGATTCATAAAGTTAGAGTAAAAATGATAGAGAGATTATCCTGATGAATCATGGATAATTCATGTTCAAGTTGGAATCTACGAGCCGCGTTTTGCTGCCCCTAGATTTTTCTTGAGGTAATTCCACATTTCAGCTGTGGTCTTGGAGGGTCGAAGATTCAAAACAATGTTGGGTTCTACAGATCCCAGAATCCATGCCACAATTTGTGCATCCCTGACCTCCCACATAGCATATTCATCCGTACCTTGCTTGGGAGTAGGTTTGCTGCCATCAACATGACCCCATAGGTCTCTTCCTTTGACATATATCTTGAAGTGGAATGCCCAGGCTGAGTAGTTTTTACCATTAAAACAAATCAAGGACTCCCTATCTGAAGACATGAGGCTGCTAAAGAGCTAGGAACTAGGAACTGAAAAAAAATTGGACTAGGAACAAGAAACCAGAAGCCAAAAACAAACTGGACAATGACTATGTAGAGATCAAGGGCTTTGATACCATGTCAATGCAGAGGATTTTGTGTGAAAAAACTCATGTCCTATTAGAGAATAGTTTTTCTACATATATACACAAGGAGCCCCACCTAAATAAGAATATACAAATGCGGAGATTTGTCAGCTCCTTTAATTTAGGTTTGACTATGTAAATAGGAAAGCATATAAAATACATTAATTACATTAACAAATAAGGTAACTAAATCGGCAAGTTGGCAAATGATTGATTAACTGAATCTTCTGACAATCTTCTGACACATGCCTCCTCAAGAGAGGGAAAAGGAGATCTCCCAATAACTTGAACTCTCAATTGATCAAATTTTGGGTTCAAACCAGCCAAAAAGTCATAGACTTGCTCCTTTTCAAGCATGTTTTGATTTAATACCACATCATCAACACACGTGGCTTGAAAATCTTGATAATAATCCAATTCTTGCCATAAACTACCCAGCCCAAAAAAATAATCTGAAACAGTAAGCTCACCTTGTTTTTTGCCATGAATTTTGTTTCGAAGTTCAAAAATCCTAGCATCATTTCCCATCCGAGAGTAGGTGGTTTTTGCAACTTTCCATATTTTCTCCTCAATGTCAAGTAGTAAATACTGTCGGGACATTTTAGGGTACATAGAATTAAGAAGCCAAGACATAACCAATGAATTATCACAGTCCCATTGACTAAAAGAAGGGTCATTAATAGGTAGGGTTTCTTATTTCCATCAATATAACCTTGTAGCCGTCTAGCCTTGATAGACAACAAACATGATCTAGACCAGGCTAAATAAGTGCTACTACCATCTAGTTTAACGGAACTAATATGAGAGTAAGGACTGTCATTAATAGGGTAATGTTTCTCTACTTCCTTAATATCGGATATAATGGCACGAAAGGGACAGTGAAGACTCCCCAAAAAAAAGAAAGCAGATTAGTCCCCAAAAACCAAAGAAGTAGAACCTATTTGAAAGTATCAACGGAGACTCCAAAAGAAGCGGATTAGTCCCAAAAACAAAGTAGTAGAATTGTTCACAAGAAACCTAATAAAACCAAAGATGGCGGAAGTCACCAGATTATAGTTGGTAGTATTCGGGAAAGGCCTGCAACCAGATCGGTGAAAAACGTTGGCAGAAGGGGGCCGGAGATGGTGACACCTGTAGGCGAGTGGAGGAGCTGCTAAAATGGAAGGCGGCGCGTGTGCTCACATCCGAACTTGACCTGGGCTTTGCTCCGATGGAGGTGGTGTCGAAAGAAGAGAGACGAAACACGACCTCTTCACACTTGCAAAAAAAAGCGGCGTATTGGAAACTATTTTTCCGAGCTGTCCTACTGTGAAAGGGAGTAAACTCAACCTTCAAATCGGCAGAGTCTCTGATACCATGAAGATTTGTGAAAGCGTTATTATCACACTTACGTTAAACGTAACACTACAATTAAGTTTATATACAGGAAACCTATACAGTAAATATGTATTGCAAAATACACTTCTACCCTTAATTATACGTAATAACCAATACATATAAATGCCATTGTGTAGTATCAAAGTGGCGCATGAAATAATAGTTTTACATGAAACTTTAGGTCAGTCTACAAACTTCTGTGGTACTCAAATTCTTGTTTAAGTTGCGTAATTGTCTCCAAATGACAATGGAGTCTAGATTATAGTATTTGTTGTTAAAATTTGTCACCAACTTGTCCTTCAGTATAGTTGATTTAGTTGGTGACTTCTTCCATTGGTTATGATGGAATGGTTGAAGAAATTTGAGGTGTTAGTACCTAAACCATTCCCCAATGTATTACAAGTTGTTGTGAAATTTATTGATAGATAAATATGTAAACCAATGTTAGAAGTCAATGGGAAGTGGATTTATTCCTTCAATAACTAAGGGCAAGGTTTTATCGCATATGATTGGGACTAGTATAATTTTTCTCTATGTAGATTCTGTTTACATTAGTCTTTGATGTTGTTATTCTTTATGAAAACTTAGAATCATGAATTTTCTTATTCTTTTACTATTTTTGTTATTCAGTTTTACTTAGAAGAAGCAAAAGGAACTGTCAACTATCAAGGTTACATCTTTCCCTGACGTTGTGGCGACATTGTAAGCGATCTATTCCAATTTCACTAAGTTCCAAAGGAACACATATGCTAAAAAATGGTTTGGCTGATATTGATATTTATAGCCCTCGAATTACCAAATTGTAGCATGATTTCTTAAATTTTGTTAACTTAATTCCATACTTGCCGACTTGTTTAAAAGAGTAACTAAAAAAATATTCATGAAATCTTATGTAGGCATTATGAAAAGATCATAAACAATATTTATTGACTAGCAAACAAGAAGTAAAATAAGGATGCTAGATAAACCAAACTATTTGGAAAATGGTAGGGCATGTACAAACTTGGTGATTGCATGTGTAGTTTCATTCTAGGATCTTGCTTCACATGGTTTTAGGATCAGAGTTGGTTATATGATATTGATATTTTGTTATGGCAAGTAATAAACTCAAAACATTTCTGGGCAGTTAACTAGTTGTACTAGATGGTGTTGTTTCTTGGACAAAATTGTTAGTTTGATAGTCCATTCAGACTTCGTTTTTGTTAAGGGCTCACAAATGGGATCTCTTCATGGGTCAGTTAGCCAGAAAGTCTTGTTGATTTTTCCTTGCTTTTCTTGTTCTTCAAGGAACCTATTTTGGAAGCTTTTAACGGTGACTTGTAAGAGATCACCAACTGCCCTTTATACTTGTCTTGACTAAAAATATTGATTATTTTAATTGAATAGTAACCTTCCCTTTAAATATACAATGAACCCAAATACAAAAGGGTAAAAATCCATTTTAAGGAATAGTAATCCTTATTTCGGAAAACTACCTAGCAAATAGTCATTTTTAAATAGGATATAATAATGTTAATTAATAGAAAACATTAAAATAGAAATCTTATAGTTTTGTTAAGAAACAAGAATGTTGAAATCATTTGACTATAGCTCCCTGTATTGTTGCTGTTTACAGCTATATTTCTTTCCAATAAAAGCATTCATAACATTACTCTCTCCTTGACTAAGAGCTTGTCCTCATACTTGAATTTAGGATGACACTTTTGAAAGTTTGTCAAAATAGGGGATCATCCAGTGGTAAGCTGGCCATTCTACCAAAACTTTAACAATACCCTAATTAACTTTAGAACAAATAACAAATTGAGGTTTGGGAATAATTTTGTCATCCTTTAAAGGTGACAAGGATGGAATAGTAGGAGGAACACCCTTAAACTCCTTAATTAATGAAATGGGGAACATCTTGAATTTTACTATGCTTTGGAAAATCTAGTTTATAGGCAACCTTACCAATCCACTTCAAAACCTTGAATGGCCCATAAAACTTAGGAGCTAGCTTATGAACAACACTTATCCCAAAGATCGTTGTCAATAAGGTTGCAGTTTCAACCAAACAAACTACCCAAGTTTAAAAAACAATTCTTGATGATGCTAGTCATAGGCTTATTCCCTTCGAAGTTAAGATTGCTATAAACAAGTAAATATTTCAACCAAATGAGCATCTCTCTCTTGCAAGGAGCAATCAATCTCTTGCAAACGGGTATAACCATGTTCATAGGACAACAAACGAGGAGGACTGCAACTATAAATAACTCAAAAGGGTGTCACGCCTAAAGAAGAATGATAGGCTGTGTTATAACAATACTTAGCCTAAGGAAGCCAATCAACCCATTTTCTTGGTTGATCCCCAACAAAGCAAGGGAGGTACATCTTTTACTATCGGATTGAAATTGATAAGCAGATGAAGCTAAAGTGGTACCAATGAATAGAAACAATTGTTTCCGAAAGGTATTAGTAAAAATCGGGTTCCTATAATTGCCAATAGTTTCTAGTAACCTATGCAAATGAAATATTTGATTGAAGACATGAACAACAGAAGTAGCATTGTACGAACAAGAAAGAGGGATGAAATGAGTGTACTTATAGAAGCAATCCATGACTACATAATGGACCGATTTTCATCCAAAATGGAGCAGTCCATATATAAAATTCATGGAGATTCAGTCCATACTTGTGTTGGAATCGGAAGGGGCTATATGGAATTCTTAGATAAATTCCTTGATAGAGGCTTTCATTCCTTGCCAGTGGAAATCAACTTGGACATGGTAAGTGTCCTCTAAATACCTTCATGTGTAAAGTTGTGAATATTAGAGATGATGGAGGGAATTAAAGAAGAATCAATCATATGATATAATCTACGTTTTTACATCCCCAACCATTGTAGAAGCCCAATTTGAGTTTGTTGTTCTTTCTTGAATTTTTTGAACAAGTGGTTGTAACTCTGTTGGTTTTGTCACCTTTTGCCTAATGTTATCCAATAAGGTGACTCGTGGATTTGAATTGCCACAAAGGAGCATAGTGTTCTCATTGTACCTAGATAATGCATCTGCTACTCAGTTTAGAGATTTGACCTTATAATCAACCCAGAAATCAAAACCCAGTATCTTACTAACTCAGTGTTGTTGGGGAGAAGTGACAAGTCACTATTCCAACAGGTATTTTAGGCTATAGTAATCAATTTTTATAACAAATGATCTTCCTCACAAGTATGGTCTCCAGTCTTGCACTACTTTAGCTAACCTGGCCAATTCTCGTTCATAAAATGGCAATTTTAATGTCAGTCAACTAATTTTGGCTGAAGAAAGCAATGGTTGTCCTTGTTGTTGTAGAAAGGGTGCCAATCCTCATTCTAAATGCATCACATTCAACTATAAAATCAAGTCCAAAGTTCAGAAATTGCATGAATGGAGTGGTGGAGAGGGCATTCTTTAAGTTTTCAAAAGTCATTTAAGTTCTACTGTCCCAATGAAATGCATTCTTCCTCGATAGGTTGGTTAATGGAATAGATATCATGCCATAATTCTATACAAATTTGCAATAAACCTTTTCAAACTGAGGAAATCGCATAGAGCCTTGGCTGATTTGAGCGTTGGCCATGCCTTGATTGCTTGAATTTTTGAACTGTCTATGGGTACTCACTGTTGTTTACATGGCCCAAGTATATGATTTGATACTCTCCAAGAAAGCACTTGGAACAGTTGAAGAAGAGCTTGATTTAGCGTAGTAGTTGAAAGATAGTCCTCAGATGATGCACGTGTTCTACCTAAGTTTTATTGTAGACCAAAATGTCATCAAAGAATATTAGAAGAAATTTGCAAAGATGGGATAGAAATACCTCATTCATTAGAGACTGGTGTGTTTGTGAGACCAAATGACATTACTAAAAACTCAAAGTGACCATGATGAGTTTGAAAGGTAATCTTCCCAACGCCTTTGAAAGCCATTTGAACCTAAAAGTATTCCGACCTCAGATCTAATTTTGTAAAAGATACTGGCCACCATGAATTACACCCAACATCTCGTCCACAATCCTTTTACTGTCAGATTATTAAGCACCGTGTAGTCAACACAAAATCTCCAAGTTCCATCATGCTTTGCCACCAATAAAACTGGGGAAGAAAAGGGGGAAGACTAGACCTTATGATCCTTTGTTCCAACTTTTAGCACATTTCCTTTTGATCTCATCTTTTGACATGTGTGGGTAGTGATATAGCCTTACTATTATTGGTTCAGATCTCATCATCAAAGTGATTTTGTACTCAAAAGCTCAGGATGGAGGAAGTGTACTCTTTTGTCGTTGGCTACGATTACTTTTACTCCCTACCTGATTGCCATTGGTAGTTCCAATTTGAGGGTAGCTTGTTGCTCATTAAATTATGCATGCTTCTTGGGTCAAAAAGGATCTGTATTAGTTTCCTAGCTACCATCACTTGCAATTGCATAATTTGAGAGTTCTTTATTCCTGTAATTGTATGGAGAAATCTCGGGTTCCAATGAAGTTCATATTGTCATCGTCTAGTTCGTCCACCAAAAGGCAAAAAAGTCTCTTGCACTAATGCTCTGTTGAGTAAGTTCATCACAATTAAAACATTATCCCTTCTCCCTTCATTCGTCCATCTTAGCCTTGGACAAGCATCTTATAGGGGGTGCAACAACGCTGCGCCCCTCATTGGATGTCGGTTTTGAATTGTTGCCGTCTATGTTTTCTATTCTCGTTTGGTTACTAAATATGAAGTAGTTGTGAGTGGTTTTAGAGCTGCCTATATTGTTTGAGGTTGACCTATATTGATACTTCCATGATTGACTTGTATTTTTCTTTCGAAGGCTTGAGCCAAATTCATAGAAGTTTCCAAATTACGGGGATTTTGCATCTCCACATCCCCACCCAAAGTTTCCACTAAGCCGCGATGAGCGTGTGATAGGCCTCTAGTTAAGATGGTTTATTCAAGAATGAAGAAAAAGGGGTCGGCCAATCCAGATGGGAGCAACAAGGTTGGAAATTAGAGGAAAGGCCCTTTTTGGTCTACTATGAAAGGTTGTTGTCCGATGTTTACCATTTATCTACGTTTGTTATTTGCCTATTTTGTCAATTAGTAGAATTCTAGATGATTGAGGTAGGAAGGTTGTTAGGATGTCAGGGGCATATTATGTGGGTAGAGGGTAGAGGGTGAGGTATGCGTGATATACTGAGAAAAGTGAGTGTGTGGAGAGTGGCACCTATCAAATGCTGCTTGTGGTTGTCATCTTTGGGGTATATTATGTGGGTAGAGGGTAAGGTATGCGTGATATAGTGAGAAAAGTGTGAGTTTGAGGAGAGTGGCACCTCTCAAATGCCGCTTGTGGTTGTCTTCTTTCTCTTATTTCCATTTAAATGAAAGATCTGCCACTTTTGTAGCTATCCATCTCTATTTCTTTCTCATCTCTATTTATCTCCTCAAATCATATCTTTTCCTATTCTTAATTTGTTGATTATTGGGGGAGCCTACCAATATTTTAATCTGTTAATTTGCCCGTATTGAAGTTGCTCTTGCAAGTAGGGTTTGAAATTAGCATCAATACTCTACCAAAATTTTACTAGTTTAAGGTTGATTAGTTCTCTCGATAGGTTGCTTGTTAGTGTAGTCCAAACCTATTAAGGTAGTAGGATTTGAATTGGGACCAACAGAGCCCAAGTTCCTCCTGTTCCAATCGATAATGCTAAAGTTGTGCCTCTTTTGTCATACTTAATGCGACTACTCTGACCTTGTTCCTTTCCTCGGTCTGTTGGCTAATGAAAAATCGTTCACATCTGAATATCCATCCCAAAGGATCCCCAATTCCGAAATTCTATTGTATTTGTGGATGATCTTAGCTCCCAGTGCAACAACTTGATGCTCAGTTAGTTGGTGGTTGCCTATGGTTGTAACTCCTTCTGATGTCTTTTCCTTGTTGGAAAAGTGTAGCTTCATCAAGCGCTTCAATTCCCAAATGTCTTCCTTGATCTTGCATGATTCTTTGTTGTTTTCAGTGAGCTTGTGTTCTAGATCATTTATTTGTCAACTAATTTTAAGTCACCTATGATGTCTGGCTCTGACACCAAATTGTTAAGGATCCATAAATAGGATTGATTTCATCATTGATCAGTTTGCGAAAAAGTGTTCATGATTTTCTTTTCTTTTCCCGTTCTTTGAGAAACCTATTTGAAAGCTTTTAATAGTGTCTCTCCTCTGTATGTCTCTTGACTGAAAATATTGATGGTTTTTATTAAATATGATCCTCCCTTTTAAATAGACAAGGATTCCAACTACAAAAGAGTAAGAACAATTATTTAGAAATAAGAATCCTTTCTTAGGAAAATTACCAAGCAAGCATTTTTAGATAGAAAATTATTTAGAAATAAGAATCCTTATTTAGGAAAATTACCAAGCAAACAAGCATTTTTAAATAGAAATAAATAGGAAAACATTAAAATAGAAATCCTAAAGTTTAGAAACAAGGATGTTGGAAATCGTTTTTCTATGGCTCCCCATACTACTATTTGCGGCTATATTGCTTTCCAATAAAAGCATGCTTAAAAGTTTTACGTTCTTATTTATGATTACAGAATATTGAATAACTCATGAATCCACACCTTCTCACTCTTTTCAAATTGAACTATTTAATTCTAGTTCTAGTAGAAATATGAAGTCGTTGACTTAGGCATGTAGTGTAGTGAAAATGTACGAGTATATACGCTTTTCTAACTCCCACAAATTGCTTATACTTTTGGATGTCACATGCAGTTTTTGACAAGTGAATCATATCTTAGAGGGAATGGAAAGGATACTTGCATTTTTTCGTATGAGTTAATCAAGATGCCGGACTACCTCAAAAAGTTTTATGGAATATTGAAACTTCTCACCCAGATGAAAAATTAATTGCCAATGAACCAAAAGTTTGTGCCTATTCATGATATTGACACTGCAGTTATTTTCTCCAAAACCACCCGCATGTTGCATTCTGTTTAATGAATAAATCTGTTCAATTTGAACCAAGTAAGTTCGTTGTTATCTGATTTAAAAACAAAATGGTTGATTAGGTGCACAATAGTACTGTTCTATTCAGATGTTATATGAACCAATCAGCAAGATGAGTGTTTGTTTGGCATGTAATCTCTGTACACCTTCTTTACGCCGTGCGTTTATGTGTTAATTTGTTTTACAGCCTGAATCCGAAACCCAATTGCTGACAATTCAGTTAGAGTGGAATGGGGTTCTCAAATCCGTTTCCAGCACTTTAATTGGTGTGAGTCCAGAGTTTGAACTTGCCCTCTATACTCTTTGCTTCTTTGTGGGCGGAGAAGATAATTACGTGGAGCTGGGTCCATATTCTGTTAACATTAAGTGCTACCGCTTCAGAGATAAAATTGGATCTGCATTTCCTGTTGCAGGCTAAATTTTAGATTTCTCTGATTAGTGATGAAGAAGGCCGTGTGAATGTCTAGTTTGGCGTGGTACACATGAACCTATTTATATATTGATGAAAACTTTGTCATTTGTAAGTTTTCAGTAGGGATACTCTCAGCCATTGTATTTGTATGATGTGGCACTTATACTAAATTAACTTTTCCATGCGGGTGATCTTAGTAGTAAAGGAGTGCGGCCATGAGATTTTATAATAATACTTGTGGAATCTACATTTGAATTGTTTGTGTCAAAATGTAGACAAGATGTTTCTAGCTGAACTTTTTATAAAGATTATTTTCGCGGTAAGAAAAAGCAGTCTCTGAGGAAATATTCAGTGAAAAATCATTTTGATTTTTCATTTTTCAAGAGCTTGGGCCTTGGAGCCTCGACCTGGAGGGCTGTTTGTTGTTTTTTATCATCTAGAGATGATTTTTAAGCTCTGAAGTAGACGTTGGGAAAAGACAGGTTATAGAAGCTCGTAGTTGGGATTTGTGCATACTAAACAAAAATCCTTTTTCCCACTCCAAAATATATATTTATTCTCCGTTCTAGCCTTAACTCATTATTGAAGATTATGATTTTTGCTCTAATCTAAAGGAATTAGAGGAGTTCTTGAATTATACAAGAATATCCACAAAAGGGCAGGGGTTATGTCCACAATTGTCTCAAAATATATCTCTTTTGACATTTCTAGTTTGATTTCCATGATAGTATGATTAACCGACCCAAATTTTGGATGTATCCCGGAGCTTCATAGGGCATGCTTGAGACCATGCTAAGGTAAGAAGAGGCGACAACTCTTGAGTTGGTAGGACCACTGGGGCAACAAACTTCAAGGAAAAGCGCTTGAAAACCTTGTGAGGAACGCTAATTCAATATGCAAGCACAAAATGAATCAGCAGTTAAATTTCTCCTTTCTTTTTCCCAAATTTTCTTTTATGATGATGAAATTAGATGCTCCTTTCAAATTCTAAGTTTCCATCGTAGACGGCGAGTCCAAGGCCAATACATCTTATATTTCCACTGAACGTAGATACAAGAGTACTATCTTCCCCTGGCTTAGATTCTGCACCGCCCTCGAAAATAAAATTTAATTTTTAAAAGAACATGAAAAAATATATTTTATCGAAAAATAAAATTACAAAACTAGTTCTTGCATTCATTTTTTCGGACATTAAATCAAATTTGAACTTCCGTGCCAAAAG
>JANQAP020000550.1:2165068-2190083 GCA_026874005.2 Erythroxylum coriaceum | reverse complement strand
TGTCGTCTCTGTTAAACCTTGTAAAACAACCTTGGCTTTCAACCACACTTACAACATCAATAAATGCATTCATTAACGTACAACATCCATTACATCCATGAACAACAGGTGTCAAATGCTTAGATAATGCCTTAGCAGTTAGCACGATATCTGTAGATGGATACTTACTAATGCTTCATTGTCGTTATTTCAACGTTCTCTGAGTATATATATACTACTAATTCATCTCATGCATATTTAATGAACAACTTTCTTTTTTTTTATGTATCTTCACGCACAAAAAAACGGAAAAACAAGAAACAAGGATTTGTTTGCCGTTTTTCAGGGTGGATATCCATGAACGTTTAACAGAGGTCTCTGTTATGTATTACTTACGAATGCACTCTTCTTCCTTTTGTAATGTTTATATGCGTAAACAACATGAACACAATTACAATCAATGGTCATTTTTTAAGCACTATGTAAACGCAAAATTGGCTCTGATACCGATGTAGATATATAAGGACTGACCTTAAATGCGGAAGCGATTGATCGAATCTTTATTTGATAATCCACGTTTTACGGTTGACTACTAGAGTTACCGTTAATCCACGCCTCAAACTCGAATCCTTGATGGTGTGATTCACGTGAGGAAGAATGAAAAAGTGTTTCTCTTTCGTTCAGATTTAGCAAAATTAAAGAGAGGAAAAAGATAACCAAAACCTATATTTGGTTTCTTAATCTGTTTGTTGTCTTAAGAAAGATTATATCTTAAGCCAACTTCCTGTTCCTCCTTTTATATGAGAACAGAAGAAACTGGTGGAAGTTATATTTAGATATACATGGCCGTTCGTGTAACCACCAACAGAATGGATGGAATGCCAAACTATTCCCAAGAAGAGATAAAACTAGTTATGCATGAAGTATTCCTTTGGATAAGATAGCCAATATTTTTTTCAATTAAAAGAAATTTTATTAACTGTAGTGAAACTATATACAGCATTACAATGAAATCTTCTTAAGAGAAGTCCAAAAGTAACTCTTTACAAAGACAAAATACTATTTAAGCTATATTGTAAGCTTCAACTACATTATAAAGCCAACGTGCTTTCATATTATTGGATAAGCAGTATGGTACTTCCCTGGCAATTACGATACTACGAATCTCATTAGAAATGGAGTCGGCGAGGTGATAAGGGCTAGTGTGCTCCTTCAGTTCCTCTCTCGCGGTATATTGTAGATCGCTAGATTGAAAGCTGCTTTGAAAATCAAACTGTCCTTCTTATGTGGTCTGGAGACATTAATAATCCAATTAAGTGTGGCAGTCCAATCATATAAGTAGCTAGAAGGGGCAAGTTTATCGAGCAGTTGGCTCCAAACTGTAGTGGAGTAAACGCAACTAGCTAATCTTGGTGAATCAAATTCAATTTACTTGTAGCCCTGCTCTAGTTTGAAAATGGTCTCTTTAATAGCTACTTGAATGGAATGTGGTAGATTTTGTTGACAAAATGCAGCAATTTCAAGTTGTAATAGAAAATCTATATTCTCCTAAGTTTTGTAATTAATCGCGCTGGGAACTTTTTTATTTTTCTTCATAGCTTGGACTCTCTTTATATGTGAACAGTTTGTGATTTTCAATTCAACTTTGGAATGAATTATTTAAGTTTTAGAGAAAAATTTGAATAAACTTTTACGGTCATCATGTATAGAGAAGGATAACAACAAAAAGGCATATTGATCAAAATATAAGAAATAACCTAAAATAAAAAACTTAAATTTTAAAGTGAACTTTTCTTAGGTACGAGAACATAGTTTTAATAAAAATTATTTTTAAAACATGAAAACTTGTCTTATTTAGAAATTTGTTTATCTTTAAGTATCATGCCTTAAATTAACTACTTATAAAGATGTATTCAAAAGAAATTTGTGAACATTTTATGTTATTTTCTAATAAATTATATATATCAAAACTCCTAAAAAATATTAATTTTAAAATATATGGACTTGATTTTTTTTAATTTGAACAACTATATGTTAAAAAGATTGATTAACGATATTAAGGACTTTTATCATTCCTTAAAACAAATGAGCTAGTAGTATTGGGAAGGATAAGGGAAACACTTGTAACTGAAACGTCGCTACTTGCCATCTATCACTCCAAACTAACTGATACCCACAATAAAAATGTTCTAATTTCTTTGAAGAAGCAAATGATATATTTTTTATAAGTTTGCTTTAAGGGATCTACTACTAATAATAATGATGGACTAATAAGACCCCGATTATATTGTCTTAGAACTAATTGTAACTCTCAATTGTTAAGAAACTAAAATTAGTTTCCAAAAGACCATTTAGGACTCGCATTTAATTTGTCTTTGCCTTCGACTGCATAAAATAGGAATACTCCAAAAAAATGCAAATACGGAAAGAAGTTCTTGACCGCCTATCTTACTGAAACAACAGGTTACTTTTTATTCCTTGAAAGAAAGAATTCTCAAAGCTTGACGGTGCCAAAAGCAATCCGTGTGAATTTATGGAATGCATGATGTAATTGTAATAATAAAACAGATAACTTAACATGTGCATACCCTGTTTTCTGGTTAAAGGGAACAAAATTTGTTGAACTCCGGATTCTTACGGATATTGTCTGTTTAGTTGGGGAAGATCTGAAACACTAAAGTCACCTTTTAGATGTTCTTTTGTGCAAAGGACGACTCTCCTGTAATGTAACGGTTCCAATCCATATCCCGCAAAGCATGCAAGAGACGCAGTGAGGATTATAACACATATGCGCTTATTGTTGAAAGAATGTCCATTAAACGTAATTACGTCTGCTTTACTATCAGGAAAATACGTTTATATAATGCCCGTACACGTCAGAATCCATTTACGAAAAAGGTGTGTAGTAAACAAGCAAAGTGGCAACGGTGAGAAAACTTCAATTTGTTATAATAGTTGGACAGGCTATGGTCAGTTGATCCACAAAATTGCACCCTCAGTAGCCATATCTCTTGGTTATTTGAATAACAAAGTCTTCAAAGTGATACAGTATAATAATTGGGCTCTCCCTTGGGGCGTTTGAGGTATAAACCTGCCTACCTACCAGATATTCATAAGTCTAACTGCTTCTTTTGGAAGGGGAAACAAATTTCCAATATCTCCAGCAAGCAGATTAGGAATTTAAACTCATTTCTATTGTTGCTTATAATAAAAAATAGACCAAGTATAAGGGATTGGTTGCATTTCCTGACTGTGGACAGAAATTGTTTATTATGCAAGGACTGTGATCAAACTAGGGACCACTTGTTTTTTGAGTCTTACTATGTTTGGAAAGAGATCAAAAGAGGTTGTCAATGGGACCTCACAGGTAATTCACTCTCAAATACCATTCAATGCTTAGTGGATCATTTGAAGAACCATTATGAAAACTTGGAGATTTTCTTCGTTGCTTTGGGGTCCTCTATACAAGGTGATGTGTGCTTAATTGTTTATACATTCACTTTTCAACATTTAGTTACTATTGTTGTGAAATGATTAAGATACTCATTTTAGTTCATAATTGATTTTAGGTACAATTTGGAAGCGTAAAAGCTAAAATGAGTTAAGAGCACATTCATTGAGCCAACATTTTGATGTTCAAACTCAATTACCCTTGTGGAATATGAAAGAGATGGATTAGGGTGAGGATTGGACAAGAAATCACAAGAAGAATAACAATTCAGCAAAACCTGGGAGATAAACGGCCGTGTATATACTTACACAGTGTGTATGCAATTGGAAGACACATCCGTGTATCCAACTGTGTATCTTCAAGATTTTCAAATTTCACACAACCATGCATATGAACAGAAACCTAGATTTTGCTATAAATTAACATTTTTTACAGCAAAAGATGGAGGAATGATTTTGGAACTTCGTGAAGGGGCAGAGCACTCACTCTTTGGAGACCCATGGAGGGTTAAGCTTCCCTATTTTAGTTCGGAGGTGAAATTGATGCCTAGGATCGCATTTAAGCATATTGTCATTGTTTATGATTGTTCTATCTCTTTTTAGGGATTGTTTATGTTATTCTATTTCTATTGATTTGGGTATTCATGTATGGATAATTGGTATTCTCGTTCTCATTGAATTGTTTACGTATGAACCCATTGCCAGAATCTTAAATACTATACGTAATTGTTATGTTGTAGATTCATTTATGGTGCTAAATCATTAGGGATAACATAATATAAGTTAAATGACCCGAGCTTGTGTGGTTATTGCCTAGATTGATCTATTTTTCATATTCTTAATACAGCTATTCGATTAAATCTAATGAGCTTGTTTTAGGTTGTTCGATAGTTAGGTTTACATGAAAACTCGATCTAAGGGAAAATCAGGGTTAACAGAGCTTGTTCTAATCTAAGATCAATAGTTCTAAGAGAGGTGTGAAAGAAACATGATATTGACGTCTGTTTATTTGTGTGTAGGTTGAGATTGAATTGAGAACCGAATCCTAAATGCATTCATCACTTTCATCATTTTTAACCATTTGCTCTAACTTATTTTCGTTAGTTTAATTTCATTTCATTTTATTTTAGGCAGAGTTAGGTTTATTTTTTGGTGCATTTGACACGCATCAACACAAGGGATATGAAATGAAAGGAATAATAAGAGATTCAAAAATAAGTTCGCTACTAAGAAGGAGACAACAACTGTCATCCTACAAAGTATCAAGGAGACTCTTTAGCTGAGATCTAAGTCAGTTAATTTTGAGGAATTTTAGTTACTAATCTCTTGTTACTTCTATTTTTGTTATTCTAGTAGGAAGTTTCTTTAATCTTCATATTAATGTTTAGGATCTTTCCATTGGACTATTTGTAGCCCTTGTTATTTTTCTTTACTATCATTGCTTTAATTTAAAAAAAAAAAGATGAAACATCTTTTGTAAATGACTAGATAGCCTCTTTAAGTTGTTTACAGTCCAAGCAGATTTTTAGAGATATTGCTACAAAAAAAGGGCACTAAATAGATCTATATTTGAGGACCAAAATAGTTTCCTCGAAACCCAATCTAGGAGTGTACATTTGATCAACATTTATAGCTTAGATGGAACATTTAAGCATCAAAAGTTAATTTAGGTGAACGTTTTCCTTTCTATTTGTTAAATCAAAAAGTGTAATTAAAGAATTCATGATCAAAGTTCAAACATTAGTTACTTCAAGAATAACCAAGTGTTTTCTTAAAAAAAATAAATTTTTAATTAAGCAAATGGGTTTATAGAAGAAACAAGCATCTGAGTAAGTTGAAACAACTAATAGAACACCAACAAATAAAGCTTTTAGCTAATACACCTTAAGGATTAAACCGTTATAAGATTTGAATTGCAAAGATTTAAAGAAGTGTAGTTTAAATAGGATTCTGTGGGATATAAGATGGAAAATCGAGACAATGATTTCCTCAGAGCAACTCCCAAAGCAAGGTCATACTTAAATTGTAAATTTTGTGAATTTTCTATATGATGAGCTACTTTCTTGTATGTAGAAATAAGTCTGTAAATATGTCCACACTTCTCTTAACTTGTCGAAAAAATATCATGTACCATTCCCCCTATAAAGAATATATTGTGTTCCACAAACTTATTTTATAAAATATCTGATCACCTTTATATGAATTGAATGATCTTTAAGATAATTGTAGTATGTCATTCTAGCTTGATGGTAAAGTTGAGAAATGTCCTCTCTGCAACATTCTTTTTAAAATAAATTTAGAGAAATCCCATTGAAAAAAAGATGATTTATAGACTCCTCTCATCTTTAAAGTGAGCATATGTTAAGGATAGTAAGAAATCTCTTAATTCTAGCAATATTGAGTAACTTCCTTTTGATTTTGAGCCATAAGATAATTCAAGCCCTTGGATTAAATTGTTTAAAACAATCAAAAATATTCCTTGAAATTATGATGGACTAAGAATTAAGAAGATATTTGCAAAAGTAGCAGGAGAAGTGTCCAGAAGAGGTTCTCCTCTATTTAATATCATCCTTTCTATTTAGAGTTAAAACAAATTTTACAAGAAACCTTATGAATTATAAACAATGTAGGAATTTAAAGCCATAAGGCTTGTTGTTAATGACTTCTTTGACTAAGGCTTTTAAAGGAATGGGAGAAGACAGAGCATTAAGCTCTCTATTATCCTAAACCTTATACAACACTTTTTACCTAACTATATACCTTAGTTTAATAAGTTCAAATGGGAGTGATTCTTAGGCTTTCATCCTTCTTTGAAATGGTTAGTTCACTCTATTTAACTTTTTTCATGGTATGTTTATTGTAACCCCTAAACAAAAATCGAAGAAAGTTTCTCAAAAACTTCTTAATTATTTTGATGATGGGAAGACTAATATATATGGAAGTTGTTCAACACTGAATTGATGAGTTAAATTCTACCTACTAATAAGATATTTTTTTGGATTAAGCTAATATCCTCTTTTGAATCATTTTAAGCATCGGAAGGAATTCATTATAAGTAGGGTTCTTTTTGGAGATTGGAAGCCCTCTCCCCTTATTAGTGAGTTTCATCCCTTGCCCTCAACATTCCTATCCATGGTGTAGCCTTTAAATAGTAAACAACTTTGGATCTCCCATCTTCATTAGGATCTCGTAAAAGCTAAAATTAGGTTATATAGGATCAAGCTAATCTTTGATATCATTTTTGTCACCCGCTACCTGCAATGAAGAAGATGGTTGATGCATTGTTAATATAGAACTTGAGATGTTTAAGGTAGGAGTATGTACATGGGAATCCTCAATGGTTGGCTTCTTTAACCTTCCTTTTATGCCATATCTAGTTTCGCTCTTAGATAGAGCAATAGAGGATTATTGGAAGTCCTCTTAACTGAAGATAATTGATCTGGTTTCCGTTTCCTCTAATTTTGAAACTCATAAAATAGATAAGGAGGGCCCCTAACACTTCTCTCAGCTTTCAATTTTTTGGCAATTATGGTAACCTGGTATTAACATGGAGAAATTATGCATAAGAGCATTCCTCTGTGTGTTAACTTTTATAAAATCCCTTTGGAGTACTAGACAATAATGGTATTGATCTTGCTAGCTAGCTTTATAGGGAAGCCTATATTTGTGGATCAACATATAAGTTAAAGAATAAGGATTGGTTTTGTAAGGGCTTATATTAGTGTTAATTTGACTAAGGAGCTTTCATATTATATTCTGCTCATGTGTTTGAGAGAAAATAATAGTATCTTTAAGGACTCAATTGTTTGGTTTTATATTGCATTACATGCATCAAAAAATAGAAAACAACAGTGGAAATATAAAACAAAACCCAAAAAGCCAAGAACTTTTAAGTTCCATTAGATATAACTTTAACAAAACAAGAACTTAAGATATGTACCTTACAATCTCCGTCATTCTTCATTGTCTTCACCTCTTTGAGTTGTTGTAAACATAACAACCAAAGGAGGACGTCTTTAATGATATCCACGCAAAGAGCGAAGGTTAAAACTTCTTAGGAAGAATGGCTAGAACACACACAAAGTGCTAGCTTTGTGATGTATTCATTAAGAGAGTGTTTATAGAGAGTGAGAGAAGATGATGAACACTTCACCAAAAAGTCTCTTATTTTTGCATAAAACTGACATGAAAGTTGATGTTTCTTACACCCTTTGGCCTTCCTCTAACCCCCAACATCAATGGAAAGTTAGTGGAAATTAAGTGGCTTTGAATCCCACTTAATTTAGCATGAAACTTCCACCCTTTCTTTAAAGGTTAATTTTTTCATCTTGTTTATTAAAAGGTAATTTTGTCATCTTAACTAATAAGTAAGATTCACATGAGTCATATGATTCACAATCAAATGATCCTAAACTACCTCATTTGTGTAGCTCAATCATGCATCTCTTATATCTTGGATCCCCATCGAAAACCATTTTACTCATTCTTCACATCTTCAATGCGTGTGACCCATTAAGTTCTTGGTTATATTGGCCACTTGAATTAACACTTAATTCAAGCAAGTCAAAAGTGGTATCTAGCAATACATCATGGCCTCCAATTGACTAAAAAGTTAGTGGTTTGACTATGAATCCTTCTATAAACAATGTTCCTGTGCAATTCATCTTTGACCATCTATACCCTACTTGGTTCAAAGTATGGTTAAAGTGTCAACTCCCACTAGACTGACTACGTCACATCTAGCCTAAATGATGTTAGTTCTTATTCTCGAGGCTTATTACTCAATAGGATATGTCACTGAAGACTATCTTTATGACATTTTCACTTTAGTTAGAGATTCCCAGGTAATGACCCCGATAAGAGGTCGTGACTATCATCTCCTTTTATCAGGAGTGGTGAATCCTTTATTGTCTACTCAATTTCCTTCGAATACCTCAAGTTGTATTTAATCACCACCCAATGAGCAACCTCTGAGAGGCAATAAGGAATAGAGTCAAAGTACAAGATTAGTATCCAAGATATCCTTAAGCTCCTCAAGTCTAAGGATATTTGCACTATTTTTATGATGATACTATCATTAGCACTAGAATAGATTATCCATCTGATTGTCTTATAGAAGGTCATCCAATGTGCTTACTACTTTTAGCAAGCATCCACATGTTAACTTTAAACAACTCATGCTTATAGCTTATAAGATCCATTGTTTGATCTAATCAAGGAGTATAATATGTGCTAGTCTGTCTGGATTAATAATATCCCATCTTATTAATCCTTTGACTAGGGATAATTTAGATACTAGCATAATTGGACATGATAAGAATCTCATTATCATGATCTCATCATGATTTCCTTCATGCTATGTAATGTATCAAATACTTTATTAAATTGGTTTAAGATCACTATCAATTCATAAAGAACATGAACATCAAATTAACGAAAAAGCCTTCTTATTAATCAAAAAGATTTGTACAATAAGTGATAAAGGTGATTGCCTTTAGAACAATTCACTAACAACCTCTTATTTGTACTAAAGCCAATCACCTTTGTATTTAATACCATGGATGAGTACATAAGATTCATATCTATTTTAAGGAATCAGCTTAGTCAGAGGATCAACAATATTATGATCAGTGGGTGCTCTCTTTATCTTGTTTTCATTTCTACCAATGATTTCTCTATTCAAATGATGTTGCCTGAGTATATGTTTAGATTTCTAATGAGACCTTGGTTCCTTTGCTTACACATGGCACCATTGTTGTCACAATACAACTGTACTGGGTCAACAATGCTAGGAACCACTTTAAGTTCCATATAAACTTCTTGATTCAAACTGCTTCCTTTGCTGCTTCTGAAGCGGCAATGTATTCTGTTTTGGTTGTTGAATCTGCAGTTATCTCTTATTTGGAACTCTTCTAACTGATTGCTCCACCATTCAGTGTGAAAATATATCCTGATTGGGATCTGGAGTCATCCCTATCAGATTGGAAACTAGCATCTGTATACCCACTCACAATTAGATCTCCTTCTCCATATACTAATAATACATGCTTATTTCTTCTCAAGTACTTGAGGATATTCTTAATAGCCACCCAATGACCCTCTTCAGGATCTAACTGGTAGCTACTAGTAACATTTAGAGCATATGATAGATCGGGTCTCATACATAACATATGATACCTGATTGATCCTATATCCGAAACATAAAGAATCAAACTCATGCAAGTCCTCTCATCTTATGTCTTTGGACACTTAGATTTCGAGAGTGTAATCTTATATGTCATAGGAAGATAACCTCTCTTGGACTACTCCATGCTATATTTCTTTAAAATCTTGTTTATATATGTAGACTACGAAAGACCAAGCAACTTCTTAGATCTATCTCTATAGATTGTTATACCCAAAATATAAGTTGTTTTTCCATAGTCTTTTACAGAGAAATTCTTGGATAAGCAAATCTTGGCTGATTGTAAAGCTAAGACATCATTTCCTATTAGTAGTATGTCATCTACATATAACATAAGGAATATGATGGCACTCCCAATAACCTTCTTATACACATAAGGTTCATCCAAATTTTGTGAGAAACCAAACTCTTTGTTTGTCTCATCAAATTGGATATTCCAACTCTTAGATGCTTGCTTCAATCCACAAATGGAATTTTGAAGTTTGCATACCTTTTCGCCATCATTAGATATGAACCATGGGGTTATGTCATGTACACATCCTAGGTTAGGTTTCTATTAAGGAAAGTTGTTTTCACATCCATTTGCCATATCTCATAATCATAATGAGTAGCAATTGACAGAAGTATCCTAATGGATTTAAGCATGGCTACTGGGCTAAATGTTTCGTCATAGTCAACTCCTTGTCTTTGACGATAACCTTTAGCTACAAGCCTAGCTTTATAAGTAACTACATTACCCTCCATATTGGTTTTCTTCTTGAAAACCCATTTGCACCCTATGGGTTTTATCCCTTCAGGTGGGTCAACCAAAGTTTATAATTGGCTTTCATACATGGAATCCGTTTCGAATTTCATGGCTTAAAGCCATTTTTTAGATTTTGAACTCTTAAGAACTATTTCATAGGTCGTGGGCTCAACGTCTTTTATGAGAAGTATATCATTATGTTCACTTATAAGAAATACATATCTCTCTAGAAGATGACCTATCCTACTTGACCTACGAACTTCTTATGTGTCAGAAGATTGAACTATTGTTTCATTATTATGAACAATATTCTTGGGCTCATGCAGTTGATCTACGTCTATTTGAGCATTTTAAACTTCCATAAGTTCAATTTTGCTTCCAATGTCTTCTTTTAAAAGAAACTCTTTTTCTGAAAAGACAGCATGCTTTGAAACAAACAGCTTTTGTTCCAAAATATTATATAACTGATATCCTATCATTTTTTTAGGATATTCTACAAACAAACACTTGTCAAATTTGGCTTCTAGCTTATCGGACTAAATCTGCTTCACATAATCTGGATAATCCCAAACTTTCATGTGAGAAAAATAGGGTTTCTTGTTAGTCCACATCTCATATGGATTAACACCAACTAACTTTGAAAGGACTCTGTTTAAAACATAAACAGAAGTTTCGAGTGCATATCCCCAAAAATATTTTGGTAGATCTGCTAAGCCCATCATTGAACTTGTCATGTCCAATAAGGTTCGGTTTCTCCTTTATGCCGGACCATTGTGTTACGGCGTGTAAGGTGGAGTCACTAGGATATTATCCCATTATCTCTGAGATAACTTAGAAACTCTTGGCTTAAGTATTCACCATCTCAATCTGATTAAAGTGTTTTAATACTTCTGCCTAGTTGTTTCTCTACTTCATTTCTAAATTCTTTGAACTTTTGAAAGGCCTAAATTTGTACCCATTAGATGCAAATACCCATATCCTGAATAATCATCGATGAAGGTAATGAAGTATATGAAACTACCTTTGGCATGTATAGACATCGAACCACATACATCTGAATGTATTAAGTCCATAGCCCAATATTTTGTTCACCCTTTCCCTTAAAGGGTAACTTTATCATCTTGCCAAATAAGCAAGATTCACATATGTCATATTATTCATAATCAAATGACCATAAACTACCACACTTGTGTAGTTTAGGCATGCAACTCTCACTTAGATGGCCAAGGCGACAATACCATAAGTAAGATGATTTCACATTATCTCGTTTTTGTCTTTTATTGTCATTGATATTTAAAATTAGATTGGACATATCTAATATGTATATTCCATTGCATAATGTACCCATAGCATAAAGCATTCCATTCAAACTAATAGAACAACCATTGTTATTAAAATTTAAATAGAAACAAGCTTTATTAATACTAGAAACTAAAATGATATTCTTAGTCAATACAAGTACACAAAAACAATCATCCAATTCTATTACAAGCCCACTAGGGAGTGTCAATACATAATTTCCTATAGCTAATGCAACAACTCTTGCTCCATTGCCCACCAAAAAGTCCAACTATCCCTTGTTGAGTTGTCTACTATTCCTGAGGCCTTGCATATCAATACATATGTATGAGCCACAACCGGTATCTAATACCCATATGTTATTATTAGAAACAATATTAATATCAATAACAAACATACCTGAAGTAGATGGGGCATCTGATGCCTTCTTCTGTTCAATGACTCCAGATAGGCTTTACAGTTCCTCTTCTAATGGCCATCCTTGCGATAATGGAAACATGTTCCTTAGGAGTAGTCTCCTTAGCTTTCTTCTTGGCTACACCTCCTTTAGGCCTTGTGGACTTCTTCTTCTTTTAGTTCTTCCTCTTCAAACTAGAAGAGTCCACAAATAGTACAGCCTTACTGTCCTTACAGACAGATGGCTCAACTGTTTTAAGCAAGTTGATCAGTTCAGGAATCTTTGTGGATATTTGGTTCGTCTGATAGTTAAGCACAAACTGTTAATAACTATTAGTCAAACCAGTTAGAATTGAGTCTATACTTAATTCATGATCCATAAAAAACCTAAGGAGGCTAACCTCTCAATATAACCATGCATCTTCAGTGTATATTACACTAGAGATGTCCCTTCAGCCGTCTTGGAGTAAAAGAGCAACCTCAAGGTCTCGAACCTTTCGAACCTAGCTTACTTATCAAACAACTCCCTTAAATGATAGAGTATGATATGAACATCCATAGCCTCATGTTGCTTTTGTAATTATAGTGACATAGTGGGTAGCATTATGCAGCTAGCCATCTCACTATCATTAAGATGCTTTCTATATGGCCTCTGATCACTATCAGAAGTATCAGTAGCAGGGGGATTGGGAAGTGGTTCTTCCAAGTTGTAGCCTAGTTTCTTTGACTTGAGAATTAATCTCAGGTTCCTAAGTTAGTCTAGGAAGTTGGGTCTAGTCAACTTATTGTCTTCCATAAGTTAGCTTAGGTTTACACTAGTGGTCATGGTGTCAATTCTTGCAACCTTATGTTAAAGAGAGAAATGGTGTTAAACTATACATAAATGCATGTCAATTAGGACTTTAATAACATGCAATATCGCTCTAATTATTTTCTCACGAATCCATAACTCTCCATATGAATTTGAGAGAACTTGTATAAAAGTTCTCTTAGTGGGACGATATCCAATATTCTTAAGAATGAACTTAGGTTTGCCCAACAAGCTACCTTAGGTCAATTGGTAGGTATCGATCATACCAATTGCATTTATAATATAACTATCGAATTTAGTGCTATCAACTATTGATGTGTGCACTCACATTGGGCTATCAACTCTTGATGCATATACATCTTATGTACACTACCCAACTTCACCTAAAACTTACCCATTAATCCAAAAATCATATTTTCATGGATCAAACATATTCGTGTAGAGCGGGCTTAGGTTTGCCCAACAACCCTAACACTAAAAGAACTTTCGCTCTCACCATATTAATGGAAGGAATTAGTTTTAATATTCTAAATGAGGGATTTTTACTTAGGTCTCATCTAACTACGATGGTCTTGTATATATAATATATATATATATATATATATATATATATATATAGTTACTATAACTATATGGACACCCCAATCATATTGGGCTTAAGTCCATAGTCATCCATCATGCAAGTCCAAACAATCCTAACATGCATTCTCTAATGCATCAAATTAAGTACATAAGTTTTGGTTGTGACAATTTATGGATCTTAAAATTTGGAAGTCGGTTCAACTCTTAAATCAAATTGCTTACTAATTTTGATCTCAGCTAAATTTAATTTTGCATGTCGTTTTGATTTGGAATTTAATATTAATCAAATCAAATTAAACTCTAATTTCTAGAAATTAATTCAAAAATTAATACACCTTAAAATTAATTATTTGATGTCAAAATTAAACATTTTAATTTTGTCACACATGCCATTTTCTACTCATACTAGAAAATTTACTGCTTCATTAAATTAATTTCAAAAATTTCCCAAAATTTCTAGAACATCAAATCATCGTTCCATGCATCTCTAGGACATTTCAAGTTCATCATAAAAATTTTAAAATCTCCCAAACTCATCAAGATAACTGAAACTACACTTAGACACATAAAAATGACAAATTTGACATATAAAATTTTTCTGGAAATCTAATTTTTGAGCAAATTCATTTTGGCATGCATAAGACATCAAAATAACACATTTTTAACACATAAAAATATTTTTAAGGTTTTGGAACTAAAACATACACATACAAAATTATCAAACAAAGCAGTTCCATCAATTTCGACAAAACTCACTAGATCTGTTCATTGTTTGAATAATTAACTAAAATAATTTTAATTAATTCTAGAAAAATTCCAGAAGAAAACATGTTCAACCTCAATAATTTAGCCAACTAACGTCAAATGTTTTGCACGAAAATAGTTTTCATGCATATTGTATAAAATTCGAAAATAAATATTTTAATCACATTAAAATCAATTTTCAATCACGAAAACCATCTACGAACATCTCATGAGCAGATCAGTGAAAGAAAATCATGAAAACAAATTTTCATAATTTAATTTCGAATTTTCTAAGAATAGAACCTCAGCTATCACAACCATGCAATCCTATTACACATGTCACAGAAACTACATCTAATAGGAATAAGATGTCTCTGATACCACTGTTGGATTTTGATCTTACATCACATGCATCAAAAATAGAGAACAACAACTGAATATAAAACAAAACCCAAAAAGCCAAGAACTTTCAAGTGCCATTAGATGTAACTTTAACAAAACATGAACTTAAGATGTGTACCTTACAATCTCCTTTATTCTTCACTGTCTTCACCACTTTGGGTTGTCGTAAACTAGAACAACCAAAGGAGGACGTCTCTAATGATATCCACGCGAAGAGAGATGCTTGAAAACTCTTAGGAAGAATGGCTAGAGCACACATAAAGTGCTAACTTTATGATGTATTCTTTGAGAGAGTGTTTGTAGAGAGTGAGAGAAGATGATGAACACTTTACCAAAAAGTCACTTGTTTTCACACAACACTTGCACAAAAAATTGATGTTTCTTACATCCTTTGGCCTTCCTCTAACCCCCAACATTACTGGAGAGTTAGTGGGAATTAAGTGGCTTTTAATCCCACTTAGTTTAGTATGAAACTTCCACCCCTTCTTTAAAGGGCAATTTGTCATCTAGCTTATTGAAGGGTAATTTTGTCTTCTTACCTAATAAGCAAGATTCATATGTATCATATGATTCATAATGAAATGACCCTAAACTACCACACTTATGTAGCTTAGTCATGCATCTCTCATATCTTGGATCCCCATCGAAAACCATTTCACTCATTCTTCGCATCTTCAATGCGTGTGACCCATTAGGTTCCTGGTTATATTGGCCATTTGAAATAACACTTAATTCAAGCAAGACGTAAGCAATATGTAGCCACATATCTTGACCCCCAATTGACCAAAAAGTTAGTGGTTTGACTACAAACCCTTCCATAGACAATGTTCCTGTGCAATTCATCCTTTCACCATTTATACCCCACTTAGTTTAAAGTATGGTTAAAGTGTCAACACCTACTAGACTGACTACATCACATCTAGCCCAAGTGATGTTAGTTCTTGTCCTTGAGGCTTATTACACAATTGGATATGTCATTGAAGACTATCTCCATGACATTTTCACTATGGTCAGAGATTCCTAAGTAATGACCTCAACAAGAGGTTGTGGGTAGGATTGGTGAATTCTTTATTGGCTACTCAATTAGCTTTGAATACCTCAAGCTATACCCAATCACTACCCTATAAGCAATCTATAAGAGGCAACGAGGAATGGAGTCAAAGTAAAGGATTAGTAGCCAAGATATCCTTGAGCATCTTGAGTATAAGGATATTTACACCATTGTTATGATGACATTATCATTGACACTAGAACAGATTATCCATATGATTGTCTCATGGCAGGTCATTTAATATACTTACTACTCTTAACAAGCATCCACATGTTAACTCAAACATCTTAGGCTTACAGCTTATGAGATCCACTGCTTAATCTAATCAAGGAGTATAATATATACTAGTCTGTCCAGATTAATAATGTCCTATCTCATTAATCCTACGACTAGGGATAATTTAGATACTAACATAATTACACATGATAGGAATTTCATTATCATGATCTCATTATGATTTCGTTCATTCTATGTAATGTGTCAAGGGCTTCATTAATTCGATTTAAGATCACTATCAATTCATAAAGAACATGAATATCAACTTAACAAAAAAGCCTTTATATTAATTAATAAGATTTGTACAGTAAGTGCTAAGGGTGATTGCCTTTAGAGCACTTCTCTAGCATCATTCAAGGCCACCTACCAGTGGACGCTTCCTAACAAATTGCAAGGAAAACAATGGAAAGCTACAAGTAAAGTTTATAAGGGAGATGATTTTAGTAAGTTAATAGGTTTGGAGACAATGTTGAATAACTATTGGAAGCTAAGAAAGAAAGATGATAACCTAGACCCTACCATTAATTAGGTGAATAAGAGTGAAGCTCTCAATAAAATTCAAAGCTTTTAAAGTGATGTAAGCAAGGACACTCTCAATGTAAGGCTTGAAGGTGACAAAAATGTGTAAAATCCTAATTTACGATCAACTGTAGTTA
Source organism: Erythroxylum coriaceum (assembly GCA_026874005.2). NCBI lineage: Eukaryota > Viridiplantae > Streptophyta > Magnoliopsida > Malpighiales > Erythroxylaceae > Erythroxylum > Erythroxylum coriaceum. The sequence goes on along the minus strand of JANQAP020000550.1, from coordinate 2,173,508 downwards.
CAAAAATGTGTATGATCTTGATTCTATCTCCACCATAGTTGGTAAAAGCTCAATGACTATTAATGCTAACATTGTCGATGCTTCCATAAAGAAGTTATAAACAATGGAAAAAAAAGGAAATATGAAAGAGGTAATAGGGGCAAGTGAACTAAAGGTAAAAATTCTCTTAACAAATAAATGAACATAATTTGGAAGCTATGAAGTTTGAATTGATCTCAAAATATTTTAGCTCTAAGGTATTTTTTTATAAAGAAAAACCTAATTCTTTAAATTGTCGGAAACTAAGATAAGGAAGGAAAATATGAATAAACTAAGTATTTTTAAGGCTTCAATGACATTTTTTACTCTAATCATCATTATCAATATTATGGTACAATTATTTTCTCAAAAAATATTATGGTAAAATTATCCTTGCTTTTAGCACGATCAAGGTTAAGGAACAAGATGTAAGTAATCAGGTTATGTATGTTTTGATACACTTTATACATGAAATTATTAAGGTGTGTTCCTTTGTGATATATAGCTCCAATTTTAGTTTTCAAAGGAAGCTTTTATAGGATATCTTGATTTAAACTTAAAGGAAATGTATGGGGCATTAGTTGATCTATGAAAATTTTAACTCCACTCTACACTAGTCTGATCCAGAAGGTTGAGCTAGTTTGAAAAGGCATTCTAATGATCTTAAGGAATGTGTGGAGCTCATAGAGGTTACAAATTTGAGCTAAGATGGTTATAAATTCACCTAGAGTAATAAGTAAAACTCTAGTACTTTAGAAAAATTTAGATAGCAATAATTAATCTAAATTGGCTTACAAGCTTTACTAAAAGCAAAGCCACCTTTATAAAGCCACTTATTTCTTACCATTATCCTATCAAAATTAGTGATCTATTTCTAAAGGTGCATAAAAACTTCCCTTTTAGAATTAATAATTTCGTTGTTCTTGATGACGGATTCAAAGAAGCTATTAGTCAAGGATTGGGACCTAGAATTCATGGTATTAGAGAATATTTTTACGTTTAGAAATTGAATTGCATCGAAAAGGATTTGAAACTCCTTAATTCAAAAAGGATTCATGATATTAAGTTGTTAGTGTCAAGTACTAGAGAAAGGTTATTGGGAGTTTAGAAATTGCTTTTTAATAACCCTGTCTATAAAGAGCTATTAGGGGAGGAAGGGATAGCGCTTAAAGATTATCTAAGTAAGGTAGAGGACCACACTTCCTTATAGAGGAAAATAATTATCTTAAGGAAATGGACATGCGTAGAAGTTTTTTCTTCAACTATATTGTGGCAAAAAGAGTCAATAACAAGACATGATCACTTGTTTCACAAAAAGGTTAGGCAATCTCTAAGCAAAAAGAGTTGATGATGGAAGTAGAGAAGTTCTTAAAAGTCTTATTGGCTTTTGATAACAATGATGTTACAACCCTTAATAAACCTTGGATGAAGATGAAATTAAAAGTATTGTTTTTTAAACGAACGATCAAAAAGTTCCTAATACAAGTGGAATGAATAGGTATGTCTTTCAAAAATATGAGGATAAAGTGAGACACTTGTTAATAGTGCTTATGTTAGAGTTCTTTCAAATAGGAGATAATAAGGGTTGGTAAGTTCAAATATCATAGTAATTATAGAAAGATTGAGTTATCTAGTCAATATTTTAATGGTGACTTTTTGTTTTCATCTAAAGTTTATCAGTATTCAAATAAGGTTCTGATGAATTCATCGAAGATCTTTAAGGACTTTTTGATTAGAGATTTCATAAGATTTTTAACCTTGTTATTTTTTCCAATGCGTTTCAACATATTGATAAGCTTAAAGCTTTAACTGGGTTTTCCATTAAAATCCCCTTTTAATGTACAATGGGTTACCTTTAGTTCAATTATTAAGGATGAGGGACACATTAAAACAAAACATTTGTTGTAGATTTGAGAATGGTTTAACTACTTCTTTACGGTATAATATAACAATGTCATCCAATTGATGAGTACCATTGCCAATTAATGAGTACCATTGCCACTCAAGCCAATCTATATATTTAGATAAGGGGTGGTCAATGTTATGGTTTTCATAGTGAATTGCACCATTTGATTTTGAGTTATTCCCCTAATGGTAATATGTATAAGTGTTATAAATGGAAGAGTCACTTGAAGGGCCTATTATCTAATAAATCCTTGAAGGAGTGGTTAATTCCAAAAGGGCCTACTGTTCCATTAACTAAGATGGTATGCAACAAGCATCTAAGGAAAAGTATGGCATTCCTTTTATGGTTAGCCAAAAGTAGTAGAATTAACACACTAGATAGGTTATTTTATCTTCAAATTTATAATTCCTATGTTTTGGTCAATTTGCTAATGAATCCTTATCCCACTTATTTTTGGAATGAAAGTTCTCTAAAGTAGTTTGGATTTCAATTAAAGACCTGTGCTATTAGCAAATTAAAGAATGTGCTTTCCATAATATTCTATTATGGCTACAAAATAAGCATGATCCATCTAAAAGCTCCTTTAAGATGTATTTGATCTGTCTTGTTGCTTATTTTTAGATATTATTGCAGGAAAGAAATAATAGGCACTTTAAGAATATTGAAAGAATCATTACTACAACTTTGAAAAGTGCCATATCATCTATTAAAGAGCAACTTATACTTTAGGGAAAATCAATTAATCTTGATGTTAGGATAATCAATGTCTAGAGAATTAGCTGACTCATTCATATATTACCTTTGCAATTAAATTATGGTAATTTGTATAACTTGACCACTTGTTGTTAGTATTTCTTGGCTAGTCAATCCATTATAATGATTTTTTATCTTATTCATTCATTGATTAGTATAATCTTTTCATTTTCGAAAAAATTCTTAGCAAGTGTTCAATCGAATTAGCTATATGAGGACCTCCATTCCTAAAGTAAAAAGATAAAGGGGAAAAGGGTCTCTTTACCTTATTCCCTTAGCTTCTTTGATGGGTTTAAAGGGTCCCCCATTCTTTAGTACAATATAAGCCACTGAGGAAATGCACTGCTCACTCTAAGTTACAAACAAGTTAAGAAAACAAAATGCTTTGGGATTGTTTATGATAAACTTCCTTTCAATAGAGTCAAATGTCTTACAAAAATCTATTTTGATAGCATAATTTTTTTAGGATTCTTTCTATTGTAACTTTTACAAAGGTTCTAAGCTATTAGGATATTATCTCCAATTAACTTGTCTTTAATTAAGGTTGCTTGAGTGAGGTTAACATATTTAGGAAACATTTTTTTAATCTATTGGCTAATAGCTTACAAATAAACTTGTAGGTCGCATTATAATAATAAATGGGCCTGAAATGCTTGAAAATAAAAGCAAAACTCACCTTAGGAATTTGGCAAAGGAAGGTTTTATTAACCTCCTTTAGCATTTTGCTAGAATTAAGGAAGTCTAAGACAATAGTAGTCACTAAAATTCCAACATGATTCTTTGATTTCTGAAACAAGAAGCAGTTCATGCCATCAGTTATGATGCTTAGAGAATGCTTGTTCAACATCTCTTATTGAAAAAGGTCTAGAATGAAAGTTAGATTTTTGATAAGATATTTGATCACTGATTATTGAGTTTAGAAGCTGGATAGTTTAGTAGTAGCTGATAGGTGTGCCAAAGAAACCTGAAAGAAAATTAAAAGCTTCCCAGAGGATCCTTATTAAGAACAAATTATAGTACATTAAACCTTAAAGTTATTGTTTATTCTATTTGAGTTTCTTTTACTAAGGACTGAGTTATGAAAAAATGAAGTATCCTGTCCCCGTGAAAAAGAAAAAAACCTGATTCTTGATATCTGTTTCAGCTGATTTGTTTTTCTCTGTTTGTATAATAAATGGTTAATCTCATTAGTCTTGATATAGTTTGAAAGAGCCTTTCTCTCATGGATGGTTAAGCTGAAAATGGGAAAAGGGACCAAAATCTTTTTTTTTTTAAATGAAAACGTGATCATCCTAATTAATATTATTTAAATGATCTTATACACTTTAAATTATATGTTGATGTTCAAATATATTTAAAAAATATTACAGACAATTCAACATCACAACAATAATCATCTTATAATTAATTTTTTGTATATATTATAATTAATTTTATGGATGGAGCTGCGGGTGTGAAGTAAAATTTGAACTGATATTAGTAAATAACGATAAATAAATTCTTTGGAATTCCTAGTACTACATTTGATTTTCCTGCTTGCCTTTGTAAAACAGGAAGAGCCGCATATCCAAGCACTCAAGGGAGTAAAATGATACATGATTCCCAATTGATGTTTAGCTGGCAATAATAGCTACTAATGAGCAGTCTTCAATATTTGTCCATATAAATATATGTCTTAGTTGAAAAGCCCAAAGATAAGGCGTAACAGAAATATAACATTGGGTATGTTTTCCTAGTCCTTATCCGCATATGCTGACACAACAGCTACATTCACATGATCTTTACATGTCCGTTGAGCGTATGCCCGACTATATGTATGCCTCCAGTCCTTTCAATCGATGCAGTGAAATAGAATATTTATTCGCATAGCTCAACAGGACAAGAAATGGCTCGCTTTCTTTTGTTCTTCTCAGGTACCGTCTTACTTGTGGTCATCGGAATAGATATTTTTGTAGAGTCTACAAGACCTCCTCCACCAGTTCCTTTGCTGACACCAGGCACCCGTTTTGGAGGAGGAGGAGGAGGTGGGGGTGGAGGTGGAGGAGGTGGTCCTAGAGGTGCAAGTGGCTCTGGCTTTGGGTTTGGATCAGGCAGTGGAACTAGTGGTCGCGATCTTAGTGGTGGAGGGGGTGGAGCTGGAGGCGGCAGCGGAATTGGTGGAGGAACAGGAGGTGGGTATGGCGCGGGAGGTGGCATCGGCTATAGAAGTGGTGGTGGTGCCCCATCTCCTAACAACATAGCAGTTCGTGCCTCTTCCAAAACTTTGCACACTATGCCGGGGTTTCGTTAGATAAAGACCTGAGCATACTATATAAATAACGGTGTTACGTCTTCTCGTGCTTATTAATATATATTATGGTGTTGTGTTCTGTGTTTAAAATAGGCGATGATTGTTCTAACATCGACGCTAATAAAATAAAGTGCGCAAAATCGTTAAATCGAGTTGCCTTCATGTAATTGGCGTAATCTTTGTCATTGTTTTGTTAGTATTATCAAATTTATATATCCATACTTTACATCAGTTAAAAAGTTAGGCTCCACAAGAGTGCGATTATAACATTCCACACGCGAAGTCATCAATTGCATATTTCCAGGGTCTGGAATCCAAAATTTCGTTGAATCCTTAATTGCAAGACACACATACATAATCATCAGTTACACCGAGCGATAAATGCTTAAAATATTTCAAGTTAGGCTCCACAAGAGTGTGATTATAACATTCCACATGCGAAGTCGTCAATTTGCATATTTCCAAGGTCTGGAATCCAAAATTTCGCTGAATCCTTAATTGCAAGACACACATACATAATCGTCAGTTACACCGAGCGATAAATGCTTAAAATATTTCAACCTCAGCTGTAGCTTTTCGAATTTATTCTTGAGAATATGATGTTCTGAGTTACGAATTACTTTTCACGACTAATCTACACCAAATAAAAAACTCGGTGATTTAGAACCATATATCGCCAAAGTATCCACCTTAGCTGGACGGAGGATCAAGGCATAAGATTAAAACTACGATAACAGAATAAGTGGTCGACAAAAAGTTAATATAAAATAACCGCATCTTTTAGAAATCCCGAAATGAATATAATTACTGATAGATTCAAATATGTTGGCAATCAAGATAAATTAAAACTCCTTTTAATTTATCTTTAATTCTCTAATTAAACAATTTATAATCATAGATCAAGATTGGCATCTAGCAACGCGTCATAACTACCCAAATATTTAGGAATGTCAAAGTGATTTTGACTAATCTTTTTGTGCGTAAATTTCTGTATAATTCAATCCTTTCATCAACCAATGTTCCAATTAGACATAGAGCATGAAATTAATGTCTAATCTATTTTGAGTCCAATCATATTAGTTTTCCGCTATTAGCTATTGATTCAATTAATAATATTTGTAAACTATTTACAAATCGTCATTTCACCTTGGGCAAGGATTTGCTGAATCAATACTAATCAAGAACAACATAACATTTTACCTAATTACTTTAGGGTAATGAATCCTATCTTAATCACGCAACTATCTCCATATAATTCATGCTATATCCAATGACTACCGATTGAACAAAAGCACCCACACGTTTGTTTAAGTATCTTTATACTTTAGCCTATGAGATCAACTACTTCCTTTATAAGGAAAAATAAAACGTATACTAGTCTTTTTACATTCTATTAATGTCTAATCTTAATAGAACAATGACTAGGAACATTTAGGAATAATACATAAATGCAATATGAATCTCATAATTATAATCTCATTATAATTTAATTTGCAATGTACAATTATTCCATGGAATTTATCATATACATTTAAATATGTACAAGATAAAGACTGCTTTTAAATAATTTGTCACTAAACTACAACCAAAGCAATTGGTTGTAGGGCATAAATCAACAATCTCCCACTTACACTAAGTCAATTGTTTAAGTATCTTATATCATATCACCATAAGAAGATTATCCTACTACTAGAACAGTGGCTTAATGAGAGAATTCTACAAGATTCTTTATAGTGAGCACTTACTTAAATGTTACAACTCTCATCTTAATTATCATCATAATTAAGAAATTTTTCTTAAACACATTCTTAGATCTTTAATAAGACATTAGCTCCTTATGCATGCCCAATGGCTCTAATGTTATACAGTACATTACTACCTTAAACAATGCAAGAAACTATATTAAGTTCACTAAAGAACTTATTGATCCGATTAATCATTTCAACTAAATGAAAAATGTATTATGGCTTAATTAGCAACCATTGCTACATTGGAACCTTTCAAATCCTAAATGATATTGTTCTAAATAAATAAACCTTAATTAGGATTTACTTCTAAAGTTATATCCTTATCATCTTGAACTCAAATATCAACTCACATATAGAGTAATGAATATCTTTAATACTTCACAAGTATCTGATATCTTAAATACTAAACATCTTTAGTACATTATCTGTGCACTTGAACTTAGAATAAGTTAACAATGTCTAATCTATCTCTATAGATCTAATTCATAGAATTAAGTTGTTACCTTTTCATATCCAATAAGAGTTGTTCTTGGACAATTATGTGTTTAACAATTGAAAGTTAGAACTGTTGTTCTCTATGAGCAATATGACTATACATACTCTCACTGAAGAGGAGAACTATACTCCCACTAACCTTCTTATAGACGTGATAAATTCACAATCATCTCCAAAACAAACTCTTTGAATTCATCATAAAAGTGAATCTTTCAATATCTCGTAGCCTTTTAACTATACATCAAATGTATCATTAAAGGCAATAGTTCCAACTAGATGTAATGTTATAAGATTTGAACCTTTCAATTTTGTTCTTACTCTCACTACTTATCTTGAGAACCATTCTCCTCTAAGTATACATTAAATCAAACAATTTGAACAATGAATTTGTAAGATTATATCCAATCTCTTTGATATCTCATAACCTTTTATTATTCAATTTAGTTCTAAACTAAATAGATAATATATGCTTAAGTTAAGCTTCACATCCTTAAATCACTAGCTTTAATTATTTCAAAGACCTAACATTTCATATGTAATATGAAATCTTGCTAATTGATTCAATTGGAACTATAAAAGGTAAGTCATTTCACTAGGCATTGCTATTGTTGAAGGTAAAACCTATCTACTTGTTTTACGCTCAAATATCACAAGTGAACGGGTCGTAAGTTGTGGTAAAAAGAGTGGATATCGATCCCACAAGAATTGATGCCTAGACACCGTTTAATTTAGACACAACTTTGTTTAGGAAACTAAATTGTGAAATGCAAATAATCTGAAAAATTAAATTAAAATTAAAAGAGACTAATGTAAACAATGGACAATACCGCAATTACAGAAAATTTGAATTCAATAATCTAAATGCTAGAGATTACTTTTTCCTTACTTTGTCTCCCTCTTATTTTATTGATTGAATTGTGTGTCACGCTAGATTTTTGAATGTACTATTTACCCTCTCTCAAATTGTAACTAACTATTTGTCCCTAATCAAATTAATGGGAATCGAATGAACGATCTCTCAACCTACCCAATGATGCTACTGATTCAACAGTTATTAAACTATCCTATGGGTGATCAATTGACTAATCAAGATCTATCTTCTAACTATTCAATTAACATGATGATTGCTAGTCTACAGGTCGCCAACTCTAGCTGTACAATCCTACATGAATTTCATCTCACTCACTCTCTCGATTTGTTGCAAGATGACAATTAAAAACAACAATCAAC
>JANQAP020000550.1:1908425-1933711 GCA_026874005.2 Erythroxylum coriaceum | reverse complement strand
CCCATACATCTCTATGTATATGTATATTACTTACAAAAGAATCTTGGTACCTTTCGACCAGATATATAACGCTCACATAAATAAAACAAAACTCTTTTGTTTTATTAATAATAAATATTTTCCTTACAAAACTGTAACAGAAGAAGATAAAGTTACATGTAAATACACTTGCTTTCCAGGGCACTATATTTACATAACTCCAACATTACGGTCATTCAAGTTTTCAATTATGGAGCCCTCAAACTGGAAAATGCTAACAAGGAATCTTTTAAGGTCAACCGGCATTGTTGCAAGCTGTATTTCAAATTAGCAATTACCAAAGACAGGGAAGTGATTTCCTTCTGTTCGAACAATTAAGACACCTGTATGGATGTAAGGTCAAGCTAATGACTATAAATTAGCATATTTAGTAGTTCGATTGAAACTGTTAGGTTTATTTAGAGTTGTTTTGAACTTTCAATAAAAATTTAGTAATTTGAATTGATCTGGGATCACGACTTCTATCACTCTCTTCAAGCAATTCTAAGATAAGACAATAGGCTCAAGGCATTCAACTATCATCTCCAACACCATCCCCGCCTCCATCACCATAACGTTTTTTTAAACCTTTTCTTTTTTAATTTAGTCTTTATTTTACTTTTTTATTTTAATTTATGTTTCTCTCCTTTCCATGTGTGTTTGTTTGCCTCCTTCTCACATTGAGGACAACGTGTTGTTCAAGTGTAGAGAGGGTTATATGTTTTGCTTTAAATGTAAATTTTGCATATTGTATAATAATTTGTTAGGTTGTGTCAATAGCTTAATGGATTGAAATTGATTTAATTTTAAACATAGTCTATTAGGTTGTAAAGAGTCATTAGCTCTCAAAATTAGTAAATTGGGTTCTTTGGCTAAATATGTAAGTTAATTAGGATTTAGTGTGAGTTTGTCACCCTCTAAATTGTCACATTCATTCATAATTTGAAGTCGTTGACTAAAGTAACTTTGCTAGTACTTTTTCAAGAAAACAAGTAGCTAAAACAACAAGGTTGGTAATAAAAAAAGAAGTGTTGGTTAATTTTAATAATAATCATTTCACTAGCCTTCGGGTTATGAATAGAGCTAGTAGCCAGTTGAGAAAGTGATGTAGCTGAATAACGGGATCGACACGCATCATAAATGTGTGCCTCCATATTAAAAAGCTACAATGGCATTTCAACTTAGCAGTTTAATAAAAACATGACTTAGTCAAGTAACCAGATCGACATTCATCACCATTGTTTTCCTCCGAGTAAAAGACTAGGTCAATATCTACAAAATATTTAAAAATGTGTTTTTTTAATAAAGCCTACTGAACATGTAAATAGCTTTACTTTTCATGAAAACATACTTAGGAGTAGTTATAGAGTTTGAATTACCAAAGAATTATTAATGTGTGTGTATAATTGAAAAGGTTGAGTAACTTGATATTTTAGTTTTGATTAGTATGTATGTTTAGTCCAGAGCCCCTAGATACAGATTTTACATGTTAATGATTTGAAATAACTTGAAGGATTGTGTTTAAAGTTAAATTTGTTTCATGAAGTTGAAGTCATTGTCTCATTACTGCATTATGTGATGTGTGATTTTGTGTGTTTGTTGTTTTATTTGGTTGAGGACACGCAAATGTTTAAATGTAGGGATGTTGATAAATGTAAATTGCATTATGTTTTAGGGCTTAATTTGATATGTATTTAATTGTTAATTCAATCGTTTAGTATATATTTAGGTTAGAATACCGTTAGTTTGTTAATTATTTGTGTTTAAGTGTTTTTATGGGTTAGTATAAGTCTTTGAACTTAAATATTATATCTTTAAGGTACCTTGATATGTTTGTTAGTGTTTTAGGGTCAACATTAAAGAACAGAGAAGTTTTAGAGACATTCGGGCCGAAACAATGACTTATGATCGTGGCACAATAGGCCAGGATCGTGACAGAAACACTAGAGTTGTGCCACGATTATGACAAAAGCCCAGAACATGGTCCACGATCATGGCCTATAACACCATGATTATGATAGAAGGCTTGGATGTGGCCCATGATCATAACCTGTAGGGACACGATTGTGGCTTGCGTCGAGCAAACGCACAAACACTAAAAAAAGTCAAATTTTAAGGGATTTTTTGGACTTTTCAGACCTCAGAAAAACCCTAGGTGCTACTCATAATACAAAGGATATTTAAAGAACAAGACAAAGTGGTAGAAAGAGCTTTTGCATTAGCCACCTTTGAGAAACCCTAGAGAGAATTCATCGAGAGATTAAGGAAGAGAGAAAAGAAGAAGAAACCAATTCGACGTACTTCCTAGATTAGGAGGTTTCCTGACATCGTTGCCTCTCATCCTCCATTTCGATTGTATTTCTTATTTATTTTCAGTTTTATCATTGTATAGAATTGGATTGAATAGTTGATGATAGGGTCTAAATGTTGAGGATGTCTAAACTCACCTTCAAAGTTTTATTATTGGTTTAATGAAATCTGATTGTTTTTATGTTTATTAGATTTATTGTGATTAAATTCTATGATTGCATAATTCAATAATAAATTGAGAGAGTGAATCGAATGAAAAATAATTAAATTAGGCTAATGAGATTTAGGTGATTTAATAGAATAAGAATTAAATCAAATTGGTAATTGTGCGAAGAGCGATCTTATATAGCTTCCCGATAGTTTATAGGACAACTTAAAATCTAATTAAGGTTTTGGATAGATTGTTAATTGAGATATTTCAATTTCTATAATCTGATTAGGGTTAATGGTTATAACTTGAGAGAGAGTAATCAACCCTAGGATCGTCTAGAACCAATAATCTGGTAATTCATAATCAATCATATTAGCATTAAAGATAGGTAAATTTCCCTTCTCTTAATTGGTAATTCCCTTAGGTTAATTCATGGGTGTGTGTTGCAACTACTGAACTATTAATATTTTTGTGATTGATTTTTGAATTGATTTGAATGATTGAATTGAATTCTCATTTTAGTTTTGTTATATTTTTTAATTTCTGCAATTTATTCTAGCCTTAGATTTTAGGATTAGATTGTCCCTCCTCATGAGATCGACACCTTAGGTAATATGCTAACGAACCATGTGCTTGCAAATTATCGAGGGTATTATTAAAAATTACACACATCAAACACCCGATCGGTGTTCAACCATCCTTTAGAATAAACTACCTAAGAAACTAAAAGATCTAGGGATTTTTACTGTCCTTTTTTTAATTTGCATTTTATTAATTAAAAAGGCATTAGCTAACTTAGGGGCTAGCATTAACTTAATGGCTTATAAGTTATTTAAGAGATTAGGGCTAGGGGAACCAAAACTAAAAACGATGAGCATAAAGTAAGATAATAGGTCAATCAAGTACCTTATAGGAATCATAGAAGATGTTTTGACAAATTTATATTCATATGGGATTTTTTCATAGTGGATATGGATAAATACATTGAAGAACCTATTGTATTAGGTTATCCATTTTTAGGCACAACTAGGGCAGTAATTGATGTAAGTGATAGTAAACTAATGTTGGGAGTGGAAGATGAAGATGTTACTTTCAAAATAACTAAAGCTTTGAGACGTTCTCTTAAATAAGATGACACTTGTTACTTTCTTAATGTGTTGATTTTTTAGTAACAAATGTTGAGAAATTATGAGTGACAACTTGTTAGATTTATATCTGGTCCAAGGAGAGGAGCATAATCTTTGAAATTATGATGGAGTAAGTTGAAGTGGGAACATCAAGATAATAATATTAAAAAAGTGCTTCTTATGATGCAACCTAATTTTTTAATTTGGTAATTGTGTTCTAATTAATTTTATTCTAGGTTTTTCAGTTTAATTTCTCATAGTTTAACTTATATGTATGTTAACTTCATGGTTTAGTATAAATTTTTGCTTGGTTTATAATTATAAGGATACCATTTTCTTTTATGTTTTGGGCATATGTGCTGATTTATAGGTGAAAGCAGATGGAAAATTGGCTAAGTTAAAAAAATTATAGGGAGTTATATGCCCATCAACAAGCCTATGCTAATGATCATATTACGCTACAAGCTCCTATTGATTAGAAACACGACCATGTTCCACCCAGAGAAAAGGTGCCAAAAAGTTGCAGCAAGTTACATGTTTATCAACGTACTCATGTTAGTGACCTTATTATTGGAAAATCACTATGAGTCACCTACACACCCCTTAGCATGCCCATGCTGCTAAAATTAGTAAGTTGTTTAAGAAATAGTAAGATACACTACCACCAATATGCCTGAGTTTTAGTGACTATATAGATTTTGACTATTTAAAATTTATTTTCAAGACATTTGTGTTAGATCCCAACATGACAGTGTAATTTATCATCTTATTTTTCTTTCAGCATATCCTAGTTGCACACCCATGTTCTAACTCACGTTAAATTTTATGATAGCTCATTTAAGATACATACCTATATGAAAATCCTACATGCCTATGTTACACCCCAATATGCTGTGTTCTTTAAAAATTAACCTTAATTTGTTCAATAAGTGGCAACTACATAGCTTTATTGTCACCTATGTTAAGAAAATTCTTTTCAAAATCACAACCTATCTCCCAAAATCCCATTTTTCACTTTCTTTCTCATCTTTCTTTCCTGGGCAACTCTCATCCACACCTCTTTGTGCAAAAACCATCCTCCAACCTATTCCTCTTATAATTTTATCAAAGTAAGGTATGTTTTATGTTATATTGTAGTTCTTGAGTTATTGCATTGTTTTAGGGAAATTAGGTGCGAGAATCCATGTTTTGGGTGTTATAGAGTTATTTGGGATTACCCATGTGATTGAAAGGGTTTAGGAGGTTTAATTGATATTCTTAGCCTATTTTTCTTGTTGAATTCAAATTTTCTAGAGAGTTTTTAGCTATTCTAGATTTGTTCTTATAAATTTTAATCCTTTAAGGCTACTAATTGATCTTTTATGGATTTAATTATGCAATTGTTTATATATTGCATGTTTTACATTTTTATTAGGCTCTTGTACTATTTAGTTATATAATATTTAGGCAAAATTTATTTTTATTTAGGATTATTTGATTTAATTATGATGTTTAAATAAATTAATTATATTTTTATAATTAATTGATATTAAGGAGTGATGTTTGTTTAATTTGGAAGTTTTGCTCTTTTTAATGCCACTATGTTCTGAAGTTATGGATTAATTTAAGATCTATTCAATTTATTTTGTTTTTGTTATTAATCTGTAACTAGTTGATTGTGGGATTACATTTTGGTGTTTATTTATAGTTTGGTTGATGTATATTATTCCCTTTTTTTTGACGAATATTGTTATTTTCATATTTCAAGGAATAATGATGAAGAGAGAAAATACGTTACAATAAGAGAAAGAAAAGGAGGTATTAAGGAAAAGGAAAAGGGGTAAGGGTTCTTCATAATAACCACCCCATTAGTTAGAGCATGCATACCTCCACATCTCATGTTTCATTTTACAGCACTGCTCATATTACACAGTTTGAGAGACTGAGGGTGAAGCCTTACAATGAGAGCCAAAGCATTGATTAGGCAATGCTTGACCAAATTGTACTTACTCAAGATGTTTAAGAGTTTATCAGTGTCAATGGATAAGATTGCTTCTTTGTGATCGATGAGCCCACCTATAAAGAGCTTAATATGGAGTTTTTCAACATCTTCACTATAGAGAAACAACATTACACCTGAGACATCAATAATATATGGTAGTTTTGAGTGCTCGAAGAAATGCATAATATGAGCTACATCAAGTTTTCACTTTATATGGGCCTATACTCAGAGTGGTACATTGCATTATTCTTACACTTCCTAGTTAGATTTATCGAGAAGACATCATTGGTCTATAGTGGTCTTGAAATCCATTTAGTTCTACAACATTATAGATGATATCTCATATGATGAGATACATGCACACATTAATTAGCCACATGATCATCGGGAGAGGAGAGGAGACAACAATAAAGTGCTAAGAAAGGTAGATATGTTTTACATATATAAAATGGTAGAGAGGGTGCTTATCCACCTCTAATATGCATTGTCCTGGTTCTTTAAGCATTAGGCATATGACACCAAAGTGGGAGCTATCTACATGTGCCCATATATGATTAAATTAATCTAAGGAATGAGACTACTAGAGCAACAATCTGGGATGAAACTGGTGCATCAGATGGTGCCTATCACCTTGGAGACATGAAAAGATACCAGTATAATTTGGAGGAGATCAGGTTAGTAGAGATAAGTTTACATTCAAATAGGAGCTCAGAACTCTGTAGCTATAGATGGAGAAGAAGAGGATAACCATGATATACAAGAGCAGCAGCCTAAATAGGATCTCCTATTGTAGCCTTCATTAGCACCCACAAATTAAAATAAATCTTTGGATTGCACAGGCACTCCTAATAAGCCTTCCACACCTCACATCGAGACCAGCTAAAGACTGTCTAGTTAGAGAGATGCATGGGGTAGGTTCTAGGAGTGCAACATACTATTAGATAGGAAAACTGAGATTTGGTGGAGCATTTAGCATGGTTAGAGGTATAGGATTAGTAGATAGAGGAGTTGCTTGTACAGATTGTAGGAAATTTAGTAGTTGCAGTACTATCTCTACTAATAATAGATTCTACACCATTACTGACTCCTCAACAGTTAGATGCTCCAGCTACTATAAAGGTAGCATCTAAAAATAGTCAAGACCTACATGCTCCCGTCGTATAGATAGATCTCTAGATAAAGGAATATCACAAACAAACAGATGACCATAAATTAGGCTCTTTATCTAATATGGTCACTCTGATTATCCAAAAGTCTTAAAGATGATTGATAGGGTTTTTTTCTTTTGTCTTTGAATTTTATTTTTATGTATTTTCTAATTTATTTTTCTTAATAGTTAGTAAGGGATTAGCTCTACTAAACTAGTAGTATATAGGTTGTTTCATTTTTTGTGTGTGAATGTATTAAGCCACATTTTCTTTTTATAAATATAGTTTATTTGTGTTTCTTTTATTTTACTTCTATAGTTTAATGTTTTATTTATTTTATTTTATTTTTCGAGGACAGTAATTGATAGAATTTGTACTATAGATACAAATTTTTAAATAATAAATTAGGGATGTATTAGTTTAGCTTACCTTTTCTTCTTGTCGATTACTTTTCTATACCTTTCTAGGCTTTATTGTGTACATTGGAAAAATATACATCTTTAAGTGTGGGGCAGGAGTGTTATGATTTTGAAATAGACTTAATTGTGAGTTTTTACCTCAGCCTTTTACACCTCACCCTTTGTTTTTACATCACCCTTTATTATCCCTTAGGTGAAACCAATGTCAATTTGAATAGTTTCAATATGATCAATTCCTATAATACTTGAAGGAATGGTTTTTCTCAATATTGTAAGCAATAAATTGAAGCAACACTATGATATATATTAAGAACAGGTCAGGGGATAAAGGATCCCACTACTTAACTGCCCTTTCACCATTGAACCATTGTGTTTGCTCCTTAATGACAAGAACACTACGGGGTATTATGATTAAGTGTTGCCTAATCTAGTTGATAAATCTCTTTGTTAGTCCAAATACCTAAAGTGAATGGAGTAAGAAATCCCAACTTATTGAGTTAAAATGCCTTCTTAAAATCAACTTTTGGATTTCCTTTTCCTCATGTAGCCTTTAAACAAATCTTATGCTATTATCCTTAACATTTCTACCCTGTATAAAAACTCCTTTTGTTTTGCATATGAATGGTACAAAAATTAGCTTTAACCTGGATATAAGCATCATGAAAATGACCTTATAAATGATATTACAACAAGATATAAGCTTAAATCTCTCATTGTGCTTGGATTAAAAGTCTTAAGAACAAAATAGGTGAAAATTTGATTAATTTCTTTTAATATAAATCCCTTACTAAACCCAATACTGCGTTAAGAATTTGATGCTTGATCCACTGCCATAATTACTTAAAAATTAAGCATTGAGCCTATAGGGCTTAGGGCCTTATTGGGATTGATTTCCCTATTTGTTGCTTCCAAATCCTTTAATTTACGATCATTTAGCAAGCTTTGTGTTTGTTTTATAGTAATGATTAGTAATAGGAATTTTTTAAGACCTAATTTTAGGATAAATTCTAGTTTAGTTCCCACAAAGTTCTCAAATTAACTTTAGGCTACCCTTTTTATGTTTTCTTATTCCCATAACATTACTCCTTGTTCATTTTTTATGTAATTTATTTTTTTATTATTCCTTCTTGTTGATACTATTTTGAAGTGAGAGCTGGTACACTTGTCTCCTTCTTGTAACCATTATATCCTAGATTTCTACTTTATAATTAAGAATTGTGCATTTAAAGCTTGAAGATCATTCTTTTATGCTAGCCTTTCTTTGTTTCTCCATCTCTCATTCCTTGGATCACTATATAAATTCATTTGAGCTTTTTTAGTGTTCTCTTTTTTGCATGTATGTCTAGCATGTTGAATCTCAAAATATTCCTATGCGATTCTTTAAGTTTACTTTTGATGCTTTTATGCTTTTTGAAATATATAAATTGTTCATACCCTCAATATTTCATCTATTTCTTGCTTAACAACCTCATGAAACTCATTACATTTTTAAGAAATTAAAAAACCTGAATGATGTAATTCACACCTAGTTGCTTGTACAGTTTTGCATTTTTATTGGACTATGATTTGAGATAAGAAAGCTATTCAAAATAGCTTTGCCATTATGAAACATCATCATCCATTTATGATTGATTAGCTCCTTCCAGAATGGATATATTGTATACAATAAGACCCTTTCATTCTAATAAGTTCGATAATTGGTGATCATATTCTAATTATCATTTATAAACTATAAATTTCTGCACCTTTTATCCTTAATCTTTATTTCCAACAAACCAAATATATATAGCTCTATTAAGCTCATGGATTCATGGACTAAGAACTTTTTGTTAAGACTATTTAAATCCCTCACATTCTATGATAAGATTGACATTTTCTTATAGATAGAGCTAGGCTTCTCTTAGATTTCTTCCTTCCTAATCTTCTCAAAATAGTTGTGTAGTAATTAGAGTCATTCCTATAAGTGTCTTCATTTATGTTTTTCACAAGCTCTTACTTTATAAAGTCTCACTTGGTATTTTTTTTCTTGATTATCCACTTGATTTGCTAATAATATATATTTTTCCCTTGTAACCTATAATCTCACTATAATTATAAGTTGTCTCCTTTACTTCATCTGCTATAATGCAACTCTCATCTGCATTATATGTCCTTTTTTTCATATCTTCTCTCTTATGGAGTGGTATTTTTTCATTGCCTTGTCCTTTCTCCTTAAGTTACTTTTAATTCCCTTTCTCAAGTACCCTAATAGTAGGTCTCTATTTAGCTTTGCTCTTATTTTGTAACTTTCACTAGTGCATTTCTAAGATAAGGTCTTTGCCAAGTTCTCGTATTCATTTATCCTTTTAAGTTTTAGCACCTTAAGTATTGTTTTGTTAGTGTCAAATTCTTTACAAATTCTTTCATATCCAACCCTACCAATTGCAGTTATGTTTTCATTCATGAATAATGGTTTCCTGATTGAGCTTGGTATATAACTTAGTCCAATGGTTCTTTGAATTTCCAAGGAAATATTATGGAAGGGAGCCCAAATTGGAACCGAATTGATCTTGATCTTATTAAGATCCATTCCTAGTCTCTAGCTTTGTAAAATTAAAGGCTTGCCATTGTAATGCCCAAGCACCAAGTTCAAAGACCTTAGTAGCATTTTGCTCTAAGAAGGTAAAGACAAAATATTCTTCTTAACTAATAAGAAACTGATCTAGTCATTAAGCTGCCCATTTGCTTTTAGCCTATGCTTTTACCTTTTAAAATGAGGTTATTTTATCCATAAAATACCCAGCTAGTAAACTTAACCAACTTGTGACTCCTTATTTTAAGATTTTTATAACTAGTGATACAACAATCTGATTTCCCTAGGTACTATGAAGTATAAAAGTGAGCTTCGAGTTGGGAACATTATCGCTAACTACCTAAGACCATATTTTTCTCTTCTTAACAGCTAAAGCAGGGGTTTGATTATTGTTAGAACTAGAACTTCTAGTAAGGGGAACTATTAGACCTCGTTTCTGAAGTCTAACTCGAGAGTCATAAAATGTGTGCGCAGCACTCTGTAAAGTTCTTATAATGGAACCTCATTAGTCAACATAGGTTCATCTTCATTCTCATATCGTCTCACAATTCCATAATTGAGTACTTTACATACAACAATCCATTCTTATGTTCATATCCTCAATCGTCACCCTAAATATATCACTCAATTTATCTCTTATTTCGATAACTAACTAAGTACATTTCAAGCTCCATTCAAGCCTATATGTATCATAGGAAAGCATTGATAAGCCCACAACTTATAAATTTACATGATTTGGGACAAAAAGCATATCTTTTAATATGGATGTCAGATCAGGGTCATTTAAGTACAGTTTCGAAGAGGACTTCGAGTTCTACAACTTCTGTACAGACTCCAAAGAGAGATTTTGCCATCTAGAGGGTCAAAAAATTTCACATTTTCATAATTGTCCCGAGAACGTCCGCTTAGCGGACATATATCCCTCCAAATGGACATGAACTAAACTGAAACACTAGAATGGAAGCTCTTCTTTTCCTCTTTCTTTTTCTCTTCTTGAACACCCTCAAAATCACTCTTGAAAACTAAGAAAATATGAAACCCTAACTTTTCTTCTTCCTTTTTCTCTCATGGATGAACTCTCTCTCCTTTTTTTCATTTTTCACTTCACTCTCTCTTCAATTCACGTTTTTCTTCCTCTAATGTGCAAGACAACATTTTCCTCTTCCAATTTTACCCTTAATGAGTGCTAAAAATCAATCATATCCTTCTTTTAATGCTTCATGCCTTTTAATCTTAAGTGACATGCCAAAATTGCCCTCAATACATTCCTACTGCTTTAATTTAACTAACCAGTGTAATAAAATCCTACTAACACTGTAATAGTAATTAAACTCCAATAATAATTCTATCATGACCTCATAATTCATTTAAATCATGCTTAACTCAACAACAAAAAAATTCAGGGGCCAATAGGAACTGTTCAGGATTATAGGGGTTTAAGCTCTCCAAAGGAAGGCTCGGGGCTTAGGGAGTGAAATGTCCTTTCTTATCATTTATTATTGTGAGGTCTGAACTTGATGGCAACATTTGCTTTAAAAAAGAGAGCACAAGAGCTGAGGCTAGTAGTAGGTGTTGAAATACCATTCTAAGAACGGTAAGTTTTAATGAAGAAAATAAAAGAAATATATTAATTACTAAACTACCCTTAATATGAGCACAATGTAACTAAGGTAGACCAATAAAGAGAATGGGGATGAAGGCTATACATAAAACTAAACCAAGTAGATGATGGAGAAAAAGGAAGTGAAATTTTTTCAGGAATAAGGCACATCATAGAATGAAGGAAGGGATGCTCATGGTGTAAAGCTAAGTGAGCTCTAATTGTTGAAGATTGAAAGGAAGAAAAGGGGTCTCTCTTTAAACATCTTTCTATCTCCTATAAGACAACATTTTTATCTATTTTGTGAACCACAATCATAAAAGTTATTAAATTGTACCTGATTTGAATTCCTAAAAAAAATTCATGAGCTATTCAAATTTCTAGCCTCTAATAATATTCACAAAGTAGGAAAAAAACTCAACCTTTTAAGAAGAGAAGGCAAGAGGGATATCTCCCTTATGCCTATTTCCAATTTATAAAAAGACACTAGGGTTTCATTCTTATTAAAATTAAATTTCCTATAAATATAATTATAATTTAATTTTAATAAAATAAAATATCTTATATTTGATTCATGAAGTTTCTTAAACCTTATAATTAAGTCCAACTTAAATGAAATTGATTTTTCTCTTCTTTAATTACTTTTGTATATGTGACCCATTAGGTTCCTAAGTTGTTAGAAATAATTAGAAATTCTAATTCTAATTCATAATTAGGATTAGATAAATTAAAACTCCTTTTTAATTTATCTTTAATTCTTTAATTAAATTATTTATAATCACAACATGTCCTTGGAGCTCATCAATTCACTGAAACGCTTAGTCTATCTGCTAGGAGAAGATGGAATCTTTCACTTACCTTATATCTAGTGTTTCCCTTAGATAATAGCTGCACTTTGTTGATTTTGCTAATTAAATTTAAAAGTTTAGGCATAACCTTATAATCTCGCTTTATGCCTTTCATAGTTATTAATGAATTCTTTATTTAAAAAAAATATGTCAAAGTGGTTTGATTAAACCTTTCCATGTATGGTTATGATGTATAATTTAATCTTTTCGTTATCCAATGTTCCAATTGAACATATAATATGATTTAGAATTTACTCTTTTAATCATGTTTATTCTTGCTAAATAGTAAGTGATTTATAATTGATATTTGAAATATGTTTTCAAATCTCAATTTACTTTGGCTAGGGAATTCCTTAAATCACCACTAATCAATATCAATGGAACATTTTCTCTAATTACTTAAGAGTAATAAATACTTTATTAACTTAAATACCTATCTCTGTACGGTTTTATAATACATCTAAGTACTACCGATTAAGCTACGCTAAATAAAATAGGTCTTAAGTAGCATCATCTCACATAAGGTACTGTATCATCTTAAATTTAAGGATCAATTATATAACCATCATAATGAAAAAATTGACAGACACATAAGTAATATTCTATTTTGTATCCTTATAATCGAGTCAACTTAGTGAAATTACTCTCTAAATAGAACCCACATAGTATCTCTACACTTTAATTTATGAGATCAATTACATTTTTAATAAGAAAGAAACATTTCATCAATATTTTGCCTTGATGAAACTATAACTATGAGCAATTTAGGAATAACACATAAATTCAAATTAAATCTCATAATTACAATGTAATCATAATTTTAGTGATTATTCTACAAATTTACCTTTAGTATTAAAACAATAATTGTGATTAATAAAATATATAAAGATAAAGAATGCCTTTATTAATTGAAATAATAATATCATACATAAAATTTTAATTAACCGATTGATTGAAAGAATATAAAATAAAATTATCTATAATATTAATATTATTTCAAAGAATGTAAGTGGTTTAGACCACCCTAAAAAGCTATAAGCTGTAAAGTATTTTGTATTTATGAAGCAACATGTGATCTTAATGCATTTAGAAGAGATCAATTATGAAAATATGAATAAGTTAGGAAGTTTAGGAACCTATTGGAGATTTATCTCTAATCTTTAACATCACTTTTATGGAAGAATAATTATTGGTTATAACTTTAACAGGTGGAGATAAAATATTTGCAAGCTAAAGAGCAAGGCATTCACTCTTAGATTCTTTTCATCTAGGAGAAAGTGAAAGTAGATGCATCTTTTGTTTATGGTGCCAAACTTTCTTTTCAAAGGAAAATATTTTGGGTGAGGAATGTATAAGGGAGATGTTTAAGGCCTTGGTTAATAGATGGGAATTTTAGCTTAACTTGTCTTGATCAAAAGTTAATAGACACTCCAACTTAAGAAATTTCTTTGAAGATTGAAGGAATATGAGGAGAACTTAGATGTTGCTGGCTTAAAGTATGAAGGACATAAATATACTTAGAGCAATAAGCAATGAGGAAGTTGGTTCCTTAGGAAAAAAACTTAATAGAGCTTTAGTTAAACTTGATTGGTTAACTAAATTTTCTAAAAGCAAAACAAGATTTGTGGATCCTTACTTATTATATCACAATCCCCATTAAGATTTGTCTAATCTTCCAAAAGGTGATTAGAAAAAGTCCTTTTTAATTTGATAACTTTCTAGCTTATGATGTTAGATTTTAGGGAGGTTTGCAAAGAGGTATAAAAGATGAAATAAATGGAACTAAGTAATATATGTGTTTAAAGACTAACATGTATTAAACAGGAGTTTAAAAAGCTCAACTATGTAAAGACCTCTAGCACCAAGTAAATGGTCACTACTACTAAAGATAAGCTACATTATATTCAGCAAAACCTCTCTACAAATCTAGGGAACAGTCAACTCCTTATGAAGGAAAAACAACTCTAAAGGAGTACTTGCAAGCTGTGGAAGATCACTATTCACTCCTAAGGCAAAGATTAAGATTGAATTGGATAAAGGAAGGGGGCAGATGTAATAAATTCTTCTTCAACACCATTTTTTCTAAAAGAAACCTAAATAAAATATGTTATGTTACAACTTAGAACGGAGGATTGATTACTAAACAAGAGAAACTTATAAAGTAGGCAGTCAACTTCTTCAAGCTTACCATAGGAGTAAGCTTGATCTCCATCTCTTATGTTTAAACTCTTAGCTCTTTCAAGAAAAGTAAAGTTAGCAATGCTAAAGCTAAAACACTCATTAAACTTATATAAGGTTTTGAAATAGAGAAAATAATGTTTCAAATGAATGGCCAAAAGGCCAGATGGATTGAATGGTTTTTTTTCTTCCAAAAGGCCTGGCCATAAATTGGTAACATTATCATTGAGGCAGCTTAAGAATTTTTGCCTAAGCACTCTTAAAGAAATGTACAAGACCTTCCTTTATTTAGCTCCTAAGTCTCTAAACCCTTCATCCTTTAGAGATTTCAAGCTTATAGCTTGCTTAACTTCCTTTATAAAATAATTTCCAAGGTTTAAGAAAATAGATAGAAGACAGTCCTTAAATCAATCTTAAGTGATAATCAAGTAGCTTTTATAGAGGGAAGACAAATTAAAGATGAAATTCTCATTTTATAGGAGCTCCTGCAGGTTTATATGAAAAAAAAAGCTATGCATAACTATGGAATTAAGGTATATTTCAACAAAGCCTTTGATTGCATAGGCTTGGATTTTGTGCAACACCTTTTAGAGGTGTTTGGTTTCCCAACTATCTTTAGGACCTGGATTAAACCTTGCATTTCCTCAATCTCTTTTAGTGTATTAGTGAATGGTGCATAATCTAAGTTATTCAAGGGAGCTAGGAAGCTTAGATAAGGAGACTCCCTATCTCCCTATCTCTTTATCATATGTACGGAGGCCCTAACGTAAGTATAAAGCATAATGTCTCTATAGGGCCTAAATTCATATACCATTCTAAATGTAAGAAGGTCTCCCTGATAAGTAAGTGTTTTACTGATGATCTCTTAATTTTCAATAGAGTTCATCCTAAATCTATTATTGTTTTAATTGAAACCTTAAAGTAGTTTAAGCTCCTCTCTTGCTTAGATATAAATATAATAAAAGTCATTTCATTCTCTTAGTAAGTGCCAATCATCTAACTGATAAAATTTATGTTTTAACCGAAATGGCCATCAAGCTTCCTTCCTTATTTTACTTTGGTTTACCCCTTTCGATTAGAAGATTGAATTTTAAGGATTGTATCCCTTTTGTTGTAAAATTTTAGAAGAGGACTGGGGCTCGGACAAACAAAGCTTTATCATTTTGTGGAAAGATCCAATTAATCAAAGTTATAGTGAATTCAATGCACATTTATTAAAACTCACTCACTTTTCTTTCTAAATGGCTAATCAAAACTATTAAAGGGAACCTAAATGCAAGCAGAGGTAATATAAAATGGAAATGGGTAGAGGCGTGTAAACATTTTTACAAAGGAGGTTTTGGAATAATTCCTAAAAAAATTAGCAATAAGATCTAAACAAGAAAGAGGCTTTGGAGAGCGCTAATGGGTAAGGAGACACTTCAGATGAAACAGAGGGGTAAAGAGACACTTCGGATGAAACAGACATATAGTTACATTCTCAAGGAGAAGAGTGCTTGGGCCCTTTCCATTAAAACTACTTATTCTTGGTTTTTGTTCACAACCTTTGAAGAGGAGGGACTCTTTTAAGCATAATGTATTATGCAAAATTGGGGTTAGAACTAGAACTTCTCTATGGTATGACAATTAGAATGGCTATGGTTCTTTAATTAATAATCGGATTGTTGTTCAAGCTATATGAAACATCTTAAAAGAAGCTAAAGTTAGTCTATGGCTCAAGAACGGACAATGGATGGATGTACCAAGGGAAATAAACCAAATGATCCCAAACTATAACCCTAATTCTGAAATAGAGGATTGTTATCTATGGAATAGTCATCCTAAGGGACATTTCACTAATAAATCTTTTAGAGAATGACTAGTTCCAAGTGGCATAAGTTGGTCTGGTGTAAATGCCTAACGCCTAGAGCATCCTTCCTTTTATGGTTAGCAGTAAGGAGCAAGACGAGTACTCTTAATAGGATGCATTATATGAATTTCCAAAGCATAAGCATTTTGTGTAATAAAAGGAACAAAATTTTGGATCATCTATTCTATGAATGCAGCTTTTCAAATGCATTTTGGTGTGAATTCTAAAGACTTTGTCACTGACAAATTATTTTAAATGCTCTTTCGAAGATCATACAATGGCTTCAAGCCCACAACAATGTTCCTAAAGGTAACATTATTATGTTTTTTTATTAGTTTAGGAACTTGTCTGTTAAAGATATGAAAAGAAAGAAACACAAAGATATTTTTTAGTAAAGAGAAAACAAGAAAAGTGATGGAGGAGATTATTTCACTAAGCATTAAGGAACAAGTTTTGTTGTAAAAACAAGCACGGAATTGTAGTGAAAACATAACTTTAGCATGGAGAATTAGAGGGTGCTTAGTTAGTTGGTATGAGAAGAAAAGAATGGGTAAGAAATGAAAAAAGATGATTGGTAATATATTATGATTGAATGAACATTATTTTTATATCTCATTTTAGGACAATACTCCATACTCTCCAATATGGTGAGGAATGGAAGTTATATCCATTTCCATTCATCACTATATTCATTATAATTCCTATTACCATTATGTTAAGTAAACCAAACAGATGTACTCTTGTTTTATAAGAGTGATATACAACGATTGTATTATATTGGTGAGTTGAGAGATTGATATTAGCTAGTTAGGGGATCCCTAATCCCCTTTTGTACTTCTATACTTTTACAATTTAAATATTAAATTTATTTTTATCTTTAAAGAAAATACTACTAATAGTAAGCAATTGGGAAAATGATTTAAAAAACAATTTGGACCTGCAAGAGAATTTGGGAAGGTAAGTAGCAATTGACCTTGCACATTAATGTTAGTAATTATAAACTGTTTAGCTTGCAATTTATTGCCCTAAATAAAAAAACCCCACAATATTAAAGCTCTTACCTTCGTAACGATTTGGAGACGCTGATGAAGGAGACTTTGGAGCCTTAATTCGGAAACTTATTGTGAAACTCCGAAAGAGGATTTTTGTTATCTCATTTTAGGAACATCTGAGAATACTTTGAGATGGTTTTGTTCACGATAACGTGTCTTTAGTCTACAATGTCGTTTTGTCTATGTTATGATATCCTTTTAGTAGGACAATGGCTGTACTAAACTCTTTTCTTATTAAATTCAATTTAATTTTTCAATCAAAAAACATTTCATGCACCCTCCCTCTCGGTAGTTCTCAGGGGCATAGTATTCTCTGTGCCTGGCATCTTTCTGGATGCTACCTAATAAATGGCAGAGGGTAATTTTCCTACTTCAAATGCCAAGAAGAATAAAACAAAATCAAATTCCAATATAATTCATTCTCATGGTTTAATTTTACTGTTTCATTGAGGAATTCAACATAGTCAAAAGAAAGTGCAAAGGCAAAGGCAAAGGCAACGGCTCCGAGAGAATCTGATGAAAAGGTGGGGCTCATAACAGAGCTTTTTCTAGTATAATAAAGTTACATAGTGTCTATTTTTTGTTGATAAAGGAGTATTTCTATGAGTTTGCCTTGGTATCGTGTTCATATTGTCATATTGAATGACCCCGCCGCAGCCGCCGTTTTGACTAAGCCGTGACACGTTGGCAAAAAGGTCAATTTTGAAAATATGTGGAAATTATGGGGGTGATGTTTGCTCTCCGATTGTTAAATCTTAACGAAACTCGTCCGAGCAGCTTTCTTTTATTTCCATGTTTGTTTCTCCCGAATTCTTGTTTCTTTTGGATCAATTCAATAATCTCTAATTCATTCCCTGATGGGTTTACTCGATTTCTTCCAATCACTCCAGTGGGAATATGAATCCTACCCTACTTATGGCGATTACTTTGTTCTTCCTTTTTTCGCGCTCTTCTTTCCCTCTGTTCGTTTCTTTCTCGACAGATTCGTATTCGAGGTGCTGTTTTTGTTTCCGAATTCTGGTTATCTATGGTTGATATTATGTCCTATCGTTTATTTCCTTACCGTTATAGCTTTTTTCCATCTGAATAACTTCTGGATCATTGACAAGCTGGCTCTTTTTTGCGTTCGTGAATTTACTTGGATAAGATTTAGTGTGTTGGTTATTGCTCTATTTTCTTTTTCTTTGGTGCATTCGCTTGGATGAGATTTGAGCTTTAAATTGATGTGTTTCATTTTAAATTCCCTTGGCATTGGCTGTAATTGCTTCTTTGGCTTTTGCGAAGAGAAACTTACGTATTCTAGTTTTGTTTGTTTATCTGCAAAGGTTTGGAGTTAAATTTTAGTTTGTTTCTCTTGTTCCATTTCTAATTGTTCAAACTGGAATTCAGGTAGAGTCACTGTTGCATTGGTTGAGATCACGATAAAGGCTATGATGTGAAGTTTGCTTAAATATGCATAAAGAGTTGGAGCTTCTCTTTGATATGCGTCAATTGATTGCATTACACCCTGGTAACAATTACAACGCGTAGAATTATACTTAGAGATTCACTAACCTTCTGATTATACGCTATCTCCACCTTTTGAAACTCGGATAATCTGAAACATTTGCTTCAGTTATGTGAACGTCAGAACCTACATAGAAAACAAACATTATGGCCCTTATCTGGAAGTTTAGCTTATATCCACGTAGTTTTTTCTACAGCTGAACACAAGTTGCAGAGTTTTATGTCTCTCTGTATGCCAACCATAGAATAAATGGATGAAAGAAAAATGACATTACCTTGTATCATTGTAGATTTAGTTTTCATCAATACCAACTCGGTTGCTTTGATGTTAAGAACCTCTTTTCGATTCTTCTGACTTTCTGGGTGCATATCCTGTATTTTGAGCATTGCTTAAAGTGAATATAGTAGCTCATTTTCATGTTCTTTTCTATTTAAGGAAATTAATCTACTTCTTATTGCTGGATATTTTTCCTTCTAATTATTCTTTTGCTTGGATTCACGTGAATCTTATATCTGTTCATTCTGAGCTGAATATGCATGTTGCAGAAAGTGGCAAGACGACTGATTTTTGGAAAGGAGCATCAGGCATTGGATTTTCAGACGGAAGAGAGAATGAAAAAGATTAGGAAATTCAAGGAATCAGCTTGGAAATGCATCTATTTTCTTTCTGCTGAAGTTTTGGCTCTTTGTGTTACCTATCATGAGCCTTGGTTTACAAACACAAAAAACTTTTGGGTGGGGCCTGGAAATCAAGTCTGGCCCGATCAAAAGATGAAGTAACATTTTCAAAATTTTTTTTCAAATTATTGATGATGTTTTGATCTTGTAAACTATTTGTCTCAATTGTTTCTTCTCTAAATTTTATTTTCGCCGAGTTGATAAATTAGTTATATGATTAATTGCAGGTTGAAATTGAAAGGATTATACATGTATGCTGCAGGATTCTATACATACTCCATCTTTGCGCTTATTTTCTGGGAAACGAGACGTTCAGACTTTGGGGTATCAATGGGTCATCATGTTGCAACTGTCATTCTTATTATCTTGTCCTACATATTAAGGTATTGTGGTTGGATTATCTTTGTTCCAGGTTATATTCAATTGTTTAATTAAACTACACTATTGTTTAATTAAACTGAACTCCCTGTGATAGTGTGATTCTGTTGATTCTGGGTTTTGTTTAAATTTAATCAAAGAGATCCCTTTTGCTTGATAATTAGTCAAATAGGCTCTTTTTATGATATTTTATTGCATTATTTTATAAATCTATGGATATATTATAATTACACTATTATTTTCAGTTAATGCAACCGTCCTAGGATGGTCTGTTGGTTTTCCTGTGGCTAACAAAGAGGGTGGCTGTGATTGTTGAGATTATAAACATAAAGGGTAATCTTGATATGTGGGGAAATGAGTGCATAATAATGGGAAATCTGAATCATACAGATCACTGTCGCAGTAATTGGACGTCTATATCATAGAGTTTTGATACATCATTTCTGTTTTCTTCAGATTTTGTCTATTTCCTGCAGGTTTGGTCGAATCGGTTCAGTTGTTTTGGCTCTTCATGATGCGAGTGATATATTTTTGGAGGTCGGAAAGATGTCCAAGTACAGTGGTGCTGAAGGACTTGCGAGCTTTGCGTTTATTCTTTTTGTCTTGTCTTGGATCTTGTTACGCCTCGTCTACTATCCATTCTGGGTTCTTTGGAGTACAAGGTTCATATAATTTAATGAGTACTAGTCATTGACTTCTTAGATCTTCCTAGAAACATATTACTGGGATCTTGATGTTAAACTATTTTCATTAATTTTGAGTATCTTGACGGTTACTTTTAGAATGGTGGTACTATCTGTAAATGCAGTTCTCCAGAAGTTATCCCGTTGGTTGTTTGTGCAGGGGGTTGTTTGAATCATTTATACTTTCAGGATTTCTTTTTTTTCCCCCAAATTTCGTTGGACATTGGTTTGTTTTCTTCTTTTAACATTTGTTCTCATATTTCATACAATTCTCTTGACTTTGTCCTTACCTTTGGTGGCAGCTATGAAGTTATCCTGACATTGGACAAGGAGAAACACCCAGTTGATGGTCCAATCTGTTATTACACATTTAATACTCTTCTATATTGTTTGCTTGTTCTTCATATTTATTGGTGGGTCCTTATTTATCGAATGCTCATTAAGCAAATCCAAGCAAGAGGACAGCTTAGTGATGATGTTCGATCAGGTATGTCAAAAAGATTATCATTATTTGGTTTTGTAATGTATCCAAATTCTTGTGTGGAAACCGAATGTCAAGCATGACATTTAACTATTTCTTGCACTACGGTCCATTCAGATTGTTAAGTCATGATGTATGCTATGATGATTAATTTTGTAGATAGAACCATGTTATGTACCACTTGGTCTCCTTACTCATAGATCTCCTTGTTTATACGTGAATCTTTGACATCTTTCTGCCTATGCCACCCTGCAGATTCTGAAGGTGAAAACGAACATGAAGATTGACCAGAAACAAGTACAGCTCACATGACTCACTAAAAGGTGGTCTAAAATTCCCCTTTTTTTAATCTTCTGCTACAACGGTAGAAATTTCATCAACTAATTGGTCCTAGGAACATGTGATTAATTTTATCGTTCTTTCAAAATATGTCACTTGAATTTCTTTATTCAATTAAATTTTCCTTCTCTTTCAAACAATTAATGTGACTGCTATACAATTTAATGGACCATGTAGTCCAAAGAGAGTGATTTCTTAGTTGTTATGTCTGGTGTGGGAAATAATCTCTCTGCTACTGCTGCTGCAGACGAGGAACTAGCCATGGCCTTAAAATGACATATGATTGTTAGCTAAGGGAAGAGGTTCTGATTAAAAGATTATGGTGCAACTGAATTCAGTAATTGTATGCGGATATCAGATGAAAATCAAATGCTGGAGAGGAAGGTTAGTGAGGAGAGACTAATCTAATGATTGTTTCCCCAACATGGATTTGGCCGGTCCAATACTAAAACGGAAATTCATTCTTCTATTGATTGTGTCGTCATATTTGTAGACTCGAGCCAGCCGATTTTGGAGGGGTTACTTCTTTTAGTCCCTACAAACCTCTTTTTAGTCAGATTATTGTCATTGGTAATTTTGTAGATTGAAATTTACCGATGGATTACATTTTTCATCCTGATGATTGATTTATGTTTACGTGCCTATTTGATGATTTACTTTATGGTGCATGTTAAAAAAGCTTTATGGCGAATTTCTCAACTTCCAATTTTCTGTAAAATATTAAGGCGCTGCACATGATCAAAGTTATTTTATTTTGGAAATTAAAGAAAGAATATATTTCTAAAATTAGAAGCAAGGTTTTCAAGATAATCCATACATATGAAAGCCAAGATTACAATTTATGCTCTACTAATGAGGATATTCTGTGGAGAAATTATGAAAGTTACAATTTCAAGCAACAGTTGATTTGAGTAGGGGAACCAAATCAAGGGAACAGATTTAGGCCATTTTTATGTTAGAGAAAAAGACGTTAAGGATAATAACTACTCCCACTTTCAGAAGTGCTAGATAGGGATGGCAAAATTAGTCCGACCTGACTTATTTTTGACCCTAATTGATTGAGCCACGGGTGGGTTATGAGCTGACCATGGTCATCCTGGGCGGGCCACGGGTTGGCCCATTAGGGCCCGTGACTCGCCAGTTATTTCTAAAACAACGTCGTTTTGTCTAAAATGATATCGTTTTAGAAGTTTTATGCTTAAAACAATAAATGGCAGGTTGGGTCTGGTCATGGGCTGACCCATTCTAGCCCCGTGAGCCACGGGCCACCATGAGCTGGACTCCCCATGGCCAAGCCCCGATCCGACCCAGCCCAGCTCATTGAAATTCCTAGTACTAGGGGGATAAGGCAAGGGGATTTACTCTCCTTTTACCATTTTCACTTTAGCTATAGAATTACTTTCCAAAATGATCTCTAAGCTTATTGAGTGCAATGGAAGAAATCACTACAAATGTCAAGATATTAAGTTATCTCACTTGATCTATGTTGACGACCTCATGATGTTCAGTAGTACAGATAATCATTCTATAAGCATATTGTTACATATATTGCACATATTTGCAGGTTGGTTTAGGCTTATCGTGAATATGGAAAAAAACCAACTTGTATATATCATTGGATGTTAGAAACCAAGAGGAAATTCTTAATAATGTTGGCTTCCCAATGCATTACCCTTCATTCAAATATTTGGGAGTTCTAATAACAACCTTCAAACCCAAGTTTTCAGACTTTGTTCCTCTGATTGAGAAGATCAAAAGCAGGATTTATGCATGGCAAAATAGATTCTTGTCTATTGTAGCTAGATTAACACACTTATTACTTCGGTCTTAAATAGTATGCATATTCACTGGGCTGCATATGTTTTACTTAAGAGAGTCACTAAAGAAATTGATAGGATTTTGCAAGCTTTTCTATGGTTTGGGAAAGTCGATGATTGCAAAAAGGCTAAGGTTAAATGGAGTGATATCACAAGGCCAAAGAAGCAAGGAGGGTTAGGCATTATTCATATTTCACAAATGCAAAAAGTCCTCTTATGTAAGAGGATATAAAGACTGTTTACTAATAAGAACGCATTATAGGTCAAATGGGTGAATGTATATCATCTTACTAAGCAGAACTTTGGGCAAAATGGTACTTCATGTGAATTTTCATTGAATTTCAATTATTTACTATGCTTAAGGAACTTAGTGTATCCTTACATTAAGCAATAGTTGGGAGATTGCATTAACATTTGGTTTTAGTTTGATAAGTAGACCAATAATAGTCCACTTTTCCAACGAGCAGACCTAACACAGGAATATAATTGCTACTAATGCTATAGTATCTACCCTTATTCATAATATGGATTGGTTTAGCAATTTCAGAGGTTTCTCTTTGCTTGCAGGCTATCTACCTCAAATTCCTAAAACACATGGACAGGATATTTTTGTTTGGGTTCTCTGATAGTTCCTATCATAGGATCATGACCACTAATGCTGACACAGTTCCTTGGTATGACAGTTTATGGAAGCAAACTTTGAACTCAAAAGCTTCAATCTTTTCTTAGCTGGTAATTAGGAATAGACTAAGAATTAAAGATAAATGGTTTGGGATATATGATCCTGTTTGTGTTCTATGTAAACAAGCTGAAGAGAGTAGGAATCATTTATATTTTTGTTGTAGTTTTACTAAAGCAATTTGGAGCAGAATGATGCATTTTTTACTAGTCCCTCGTTATATCTTTAAGTGGGGAGAAACTTTGCATATGATCATGGATTGCACCAAGTAGGGTAAGCCAAATAAGTTGCTAATTAAATCAGACTTTGCTTCTACCATCCACTTAATATGGAGGGAAAGAAACATGAGATCGTACGAAGGACTTGAAACTGAAAAATATCAGATAGCAGATATGATTATTAACTGGGTATCGTAAACTCCAAGCAAGATTCACGTACTCATAACATGAAAGTCACCTAGATGTTATAATTACTTG
Organism: Erythroxylum coriaceum; assembly: GCA_026874005.2. Lineage (NCBI taxonomy): Eukaryota > Viridiplantae > Streptophyta > Magnoliopsida > Malpighiales > Erythroxylaceae > Erythroxylum > Erythroxylum coriaceum. The sequence goes on along the minus strand of JANQAP020000550.1, from coordinate 1,909,421 downwards.
TGCCTATTGTAAATTAGTGTTATATATTATTTTTACTAATTTGTGGACATATTAAATGTATCATTGTAATATGGTTTTTGTCACTTTTCTATTACTAATGTAATATTATTTAATTTTAAAAAAATAACTATTTCCATTTAGACGTAGTCACATTTAGACCTAATTCAATGGATTGAGTCCAAAAATTTAGACTTAATCAACATATGAATAGACTTTGAATTTAAGAACTAAGTCCCAAAAAATTTATATGTCGAGTTTAATTATAAAATTTTAAAAAGAAATTCATTTCAATCCTATATTATAAATATCCTAAATTTAACTTAATTTATAATTGTTATCTAATAAATTCCATTCACATTATTAATAGGAAGGAGAATATAAAGTATAAAATTATTTAGGTAAATTTTTATATCTTCTAAAAAATATTAGGTCTATTTAATTAGATATAATTTTAAGAATTTTAATTTTTTTGTTGCACTCAGTGCCCCTCCTTTTCAGACATGCTTCCCCCCTCCTTTTCAGACCAGATAATCCTATCTCCTTTTACCAAACATCTAACCAACTAGACACAAAACATTAGACACCTATAACATATCACTTTTATAGAGCATAAGCCCGAACATACCAGAGGATATTCGAGAACATACTTTATGAAAATGATACATTAGGACAATCAAACTAACTCATTAAAGGCATCAAACATATCATAAGCATTATAAATGTTCATTTCTTCCCATTTCATTCACAAACATAAAAGTCACATGTGTCATTACAATTCAAAATCCACATATACATTACACAATATTTTTTTTAGCTTAGTACCAAATATATACCTTCCCACTTAAGATATACCTTTTTAGGTAAGAACCATACCCTACCCATTATTAACTCCAACCAAATGGATTGCTGGAACCCCTCTCCGGGCGGGTCCACGGCCCGACGTCCTAAGTGACATCTGGACCTGTGGCCCACGGGGGAGGAATTCCCCACCAGTGA
>JANQAP020000550.1:1740917-1763764 GCA_026874005.2 Erythroxylum coriaceum | reverse complement strand
TAAATGTTTACTCAATCCTTCAATAAGAAGACATCTTGAATTTTTTTTCCTACAAATTTGAGTTTTCAACTAGAAGATCTTATGCTTTCTTCTAAGAGTGGTTGTTAGACCTTACGAGTGATTCTTAATTTCTTATGCTCCATTGTTTATGTTCCTCACTGAATTCTAAAAATTCTAACCTAAGTTCCAGCTACCAAAACCTTAAATTTTAGCCATATCAGATCCAAATTCTAGCCATATTAAACCCTAAAATCCTAGACTATATTTCCAGCAAACAAACCCAAAAAAATCCAGCTAGATGAAATGTGAAATTCTAGCATTCCAAGTTGAAAGCTAGACCTAAAATTTGATATTTTAGCAGCCTAATATCAGCCATATTTACTAATTTTGCGAGTCTTAGCCACTAGTTAATACTTCTTTTATTTGTCCTACATCACCTATTAATTCAGTTAGTAGTCTCATATCTCCCAAAGAACCTTTCAATAAAGAAGAAATGACTAATACTTAGGAGTGATAAATTCACATCCATTGTGTCAAACACTACTAAATCCTTGACATAGAGAAAAACACTACCGATAGTTCCCATGGAACATGAAAGACAACTTCTCACTTATTCAAGGAGGAAGGATCATCAAAAGGGCAAGAAGGCCACTATTCTTTTGGAACAGGCTTAATCACTCGCCTTGAGGATTGATTTTGACACTACTCTAGGTATTCTTGATACTCCTTTTTGCTCCTAATAAAACAACATAGTGATACTATCCCTGCTTCTATACCTAATATTGAGCCAACTAATTTTGATATTAATATAGCAATCAAAAAAGGAAAACGCTCTTGTACTTTTCATCCTTTATCTTGCTATCTTTCCTATGTTAAACTCTCAAAAAGAACATAATGCCTTCTCATTAAAGCCATCCAATCTATTTACGTCGAGAAACATGCTGGAAGCACTAAATAACCTTGACCGGAAGTTAGCAGTGATGGAAGAGATAAATGCTCTGAGGAGAAGTGGAACATGGGAAGTTGTTGATTTACCCAAAGATTAGAAAACAGTTGGGTGTAAATGGGTGTTGACATTAAAGTGTAAGGCAGATGGAAGTGTAGAGAGGTTCAAAGTAAGACCCGCTGCTGAGGATTTAATCTGAACTTGATAGATTGATTATCAAGAAATGTTTGCTCCAATTTCAAAATTAACTCCATTCAGGTGTTAGTATCCTTAACCGTTAATTGCAACCGGCCCCTACACTAGTTACATGTCAAAAATGCTATTCTTAATGGAGATTTAGAAGAAGTGTTTGAGCCTACTTCTAGGATTTGAGAAGATGTTTGGAAGAATAAAGTCTGCAAATTTAAAAGATTCTTGTATGGTTTTAACTGTCTCCGCGAGCATGGTTTGAAAGCAATAGAAAAACGGTAAAAAATTATGGTTATCATCAAAGCCAAGCTTTCTATCAGTGATCGACAGAAGGTATCTATCGTAATTGTTTTTGTAGATGGTTTAGTCTTGACAGATGATTATGTTGAAGGACTATCAGACTTGAAAAAGAAATTGGTATGAGTCTTTGAGATTTTCTAGGATCATTAAAATGTTTCCTTGGAATGGAGTTTGCTAGATCAAAAGAAGGTATCTTTGTGAAATAGAGGAATATATTTTTTATCTTCTTATAGAAATGTCTCCTAAGTTATAAAGCTGCTGAAACTTCTCTTGATGCTAATCTGAAACTTGATCTTGCTAAAGCTGAAGATGTGGTCAATAGGGAGTTGTTTTAGAGACTAGTGGAAAAATTAATTTACTTGTCTCATACCTGTTTTGATATCGCGTTGACTGTGAGTATAGTTAGCCAATATAGGCACTCACTTGAGCAAGTACATTTTGATACAACTTATAGGATATTAAGATACCTGAAAGGAACTCTTGGAAATGGTCTTATGTTTTGGAAATTTAACAACCTACAAATAGAAATTTATACTAGCGAAGTAAAAAAAATAGAATGTTATGGCTCGAAGCATCACCGAGGTAGAGTTCATGTCTCTTACTCATGGAGCTTGCCAGATAATATGAAAAACTTGAAGATCTGAAGATCCGAATGACACTTCCCATTAAGGTCTACTGTGATAACAAAGTTGCCATCTCAATTGCTCACAACCAATTTTACATGATAGAATGAAACACATTAAGGATGACTAGCATTTTATCAAAGAGAGTATCAAAATGGGTTAATTTGTGTTTCTTATGTACCAACCGCAGATCAAATAGTTGATATACTCACTAAAGGACTACACAAGATTTAATTTGAATTTATAGTCAGCAAGCTAGATATGGAGGGTATCTTCAAGCCAGCTTGAGGGGGATTGTTGCAAGATTTGCATGATTAGGGTGATTTGGTTGTAATTTAGTTTTCTAGAATAACTCATATCTAGTTAACAATTAACCTTTATTTCTAGGATACTTTCCTTATTTAGGTGGTTGTATTGCTATAAATCTGTACATCTTGTACTCTTACAAATATGTACAATATAGAATTCTTACAATTCATGTTCTCATATGGTCTCATTTCTTAGTTTGTTGATTTATTCATAATTTATGTTGCACTCCATTTTTGTGTACTGGGAAGGCTATTCTTCCAAATGAAATATCAAACTTATTAGAGAAGACAGACTAAAGAAAAGTAGGGGAAAGGAGAATAAATATGATAACAAAATTCATTTGCAAATTTACTCTTTTCTCTGTGTGTATGTTTCTCCATTTTTTTCCCTTTGGTACATATGGAGCCATTTTGGACAATTATTCCCTTCCCCATTCCCTAACCAGCCCTAGGGCTTGAAAGCTAGTGGATGGAGACCCCTTCTTCCCACCTTACCACTCAGGAGGCAAAACTTGGGTAATTATTCAGCTATTTGGTGAAGCATGTGAAAGAACTAATCCAGCTGTAAATAACAGCATATGTTAGTTCTTGTTCAAATTACTTTAGTTCACTCATCATGACTTCAGATTTTCATTTCCTAGTATTTCTTCTATTCTATGTCATGTCTATGAGATTCGCTAAGCTTTGCTACATCTTGAGATTGAAACTTATGTAATAGCTATATTCTGCTTTGTGCTTAAATTAAATATTTCTGTCATCTTGGCCTGTGAACAGCCCTTCCAATTGGAGAATATGCAGCAGTAACTCTTCTAATGTTCTTTGGCCTTAAAGCAATAAAAGACGCATGGGATCTTCCATCAAGAGAGGTTAAGAGTGATAAGAAGGGCAGTCCCGAACTTGATGAACTTGTTGAAGCTGAGGAGCTTGTGAAAGAAAAAGTATACTTTTTGGGCATTACCTTAAGCTGTTGGGCTTTGATTTTGGTTATTTCATGCCATAATATTGCTTGATAGACAAAGGCATATGTTTGGTGTTTTCCAAGCACGCTAGATCTTGCCCTGTATGATAATTCAAGAATTGGTAACAGCGTAAGAAAAAAAATTTTTTTTTTCCCCATCAGGTCTCAAAACGACTCACAAATCCATTCGAGATTGTCTGGAAGTCATTCAGCCTTGTATTCTTTGCTGTAAGCATTCCTTTTTGCTTTCTGGACAATATCCCGTACTATTTACTTTATTTTTAAACGCAATTTGATTACAACTTCTGGCACAATAATAAATTGGGAAGACAATTTTTTTACAGATTCTATAACTTCACGGGCAACTTCTGAGAATAATGATTGAGAAGTTCACTTTGATATAATCTTAATATCTCTTGTATATTTCAAAGGCTCAGGTTTTGTAATGGTGTGATTTGTTTTAGGAATGGGGAGACCGCTCAATGCTTGCCACAATTGCTCTGGGTGCTGCACAGGTGTTTTTCACAAGGATATAAAACCTGCCAATCCTATTTAACATTCACATTATCAATTTGATTAACTTTTCTTTTTCTGCAGTCTCCATGGGGTGTGGCAACTGGAGCCATTGCTGGACACCTGATTGCAACATCTATTGCAGTTTTAGGAGGAGCATTTCTTGCCAACTATATATCTGAGAAACTGGTACAAACCATCAACTTCACTTCTTTCTGCTAATGACAAAACTCCTGTTTCTGCTTCTCAAGTTTAACTTGCTGTATCTTTATTCAGGTGGGCTACTTGGGCGGAGCTTTGTTTCTTGTTTTTGCTGTTGCCACATTTTGTGGAGTCTTTTAGTGAATTCTTGGGCATCTTGAGAGTGAGTATTCTGTACAACATTGTTGGAACAATGCCACCTGTGGTATCAAAGACCTTTTATTTTTAGATGAAAGAACAGGACGTGGAGCTGTATGAAATGGAGGAAATTTTCAACAAACTTAGCTGATTACGCGTAACTTTTAACATTGATCTGTCGGTAGAAATGGAGACGAGAATCGAAGGATCCTGATGAAAGCTGCACAGCTTAGTTATCTACACACACTAATAAACTGAGCACTTCAGTTGTTCCATGTTTTACTAAGAGGAAATATGTGATTAGACAATGAGTCCAAAATATTTTCTAATTGAGGGAAAAAAAAAAAAGAACCATTAGATGAAGTTTTGCAATTGCAAGGCGTCATTTATTCTAAGTTAACATTATTCGATTTGTTTTAAGAAAGCTCATATCTAATTTGGTAAAAATGTAAACTTTATCGTAAGATTCTCTTACACATTATTATGTTTGTCATTTTTTTTAATTTTGATCATTATTAATGTTTGGTAGTTAAATAATATTTTATGATCTTAAGACTTGCTTTTACTAAATATAATGTTTTTATCATAAACTACTTTTGAAAATTATTTAGAGTAATCAATGTTATTAAATATTGGGAATAACATTATTAAAGTGTTAATTCTGTTCTTAACATGACTAATGAAAGCACAGTAATACATGGTCAACTCGGATACCCATGACCCATCTAACTCTACCCAAATTAACCTTACTTGAACAAGAAAATCCGTAGATCCATTTTCTCTGCATTCACCTTCGTTTGGAGATCTCGCACACACTAGAAAGCACCATCGTCCTCCGTCTTTATTGCTTATTCGTCTTCGTTGGTTCTCATTTGTGTTGGTTGGTCACTCGTTGGTCCTCGTAAGCCCGTTGTTTGTCGTGATCAAAGGTAAGCTCATCTTTTGTTTTAAACAAATTTCTTCGATTTCACTTTATTTGCAATTTCTTTCTTTCGTGCGTTTTGGTGTGTGTTAGCTGGAGTCTTGACTGAATTCTTCCGTGCATGGGCGAATATGAATCGTTCCTGTCTTTCTCAGAATATACAGTTAGACAGAATTGCAAATTGTCATTGCACAAATTATACTGCTAGCAATTTTTCTGACTTGCTAGTAATCTGTTCATTCAATCCTGTAAAGTGTACCCCCTTTATTTTATTGTAGTTTTGTTTGAGTAGATATTTTAGTTAACTTGATCCTGAATGTCAATTTGTACTCTGTTATTATAGCTTTTCAAGCTGTTTATAAATTCCCTTAAAGCTTTCTTTAGACTTTAATTTTTAATTCCATATCAATACAAATTCTTGTTTATTTTAGTTAACTTTTTACCCCAAAAAGAATTTTCGTTTTATATTTGTCTCATTTTTTGGTTGGGTAAGACTAGCATATACTGTTCTTTTTTTCTTCCCCCTTCAACTGCTGTTAACTCGACGTACCCATCTTTGCACCTGTTTCATTTCTTGGTTGGCAATGATGAATTAAATTGCATCTTATGAAAAAAGTTTGATCTCTGTTATGGGATTCAAACTCCCTCAGAATACATTTGTTAGTAACTTCTTTTCTTCTAGTTTTTGTGATACCAGTAAGTTCCTTTGTTTTCTTTGCGCAAATATGAATGGGTGTAATTATGTAAGTTATTGTTGTGCCGTGAAGTTCAATAAAGTGTTCGGTAATTATCTATGTTGCATTATGTAAAGGTTCAAATCTTTCGATTTTATGAATAGTACTTTTTGGACTGTGAATAATGCATCTTGAGCTGAATAATGACATTTGAGACTCAAACTACACTTTATTTGACTTCAGATAGTATTATTCAAGGATAACTCGATGATCAAATTTAAGATTAAAACGAGTTCATTTTGAAAGTTTGATCAAGAGTCGGCCAGTGATCAAAGCTTGCCCTGAAAAAAAGATAAAAGTCAAATTCGAAAATATTAGTAAAAAATAAATAATATTTATTAAGGTATTTATGTGGAGTTGGTATTTTAATGGATATTATTTATTGAGAAGAAGAAAAGAATTCATAAGTTTCAACGATGTTATTTTTGGACCCGTGAACTAAATACCACTCGAATAATTTTTCCTATGAACTTTAAAAATTATTAAATGAAGATATTTTAGTGAGATTAAATCCAACTAATGGATTAAAATTGAAAGTTAATTTTGGATCTTGGAAAATAAAATAAAAGAGTGAAAGTTTGATATTTCTTACATCAACTTTCCTTTTTTATTAAAACTATTGAATTTTGTTAAAGGATCAAATTGTATTTTTATTTTTGCCACCTATATATTCTTTTCTTCCCCCTAGTCTGTCGAGAACAACCCTCCTTCTTCCTTCTCAACTTTCTTTCATTTTTCTTCTATTTTTAAGCTAAATTTTCCAATCTTTAATTCCTAATCAATAATTAAATACTAAATTATCAACCTAGGGCTTATAAAATCATCATATCAATAAGAATTTTGGGGAAAAAAAAAGATGAAGACAAAGTATGATTTTTTTTATGAATGGTACCCGAATTTAACAAGGTAAGTTAATGGAATTTTAGTTGTTTTTAGTACATTATTTTAGTATAGTTGCATGCATTAATGAGTAAAATTAAATCAATTTGGTATGTGTTTATGCAAATTTATTTTTCCCTAAAAATTTTGTATTATGTAATTTAGAGTTCTTGATATAAAGTTAGGTGGTTATGAAATTGATGTTAAAAGATATTTAATTGGATGTTAAATGAAGTAGTATATGTCATTAATATGAATTTTGGACTTATAATTTGTATTTCTCTCAATTGGCTTACGTTATGTTTGAATTTGGAAATTTGATATATATGTTATTTTCACTAATTTGTGAGATAAATATGTCTGGAATGTTATATGAACCAAATTAAAACCAATAATGAAAGAAAAAATGATATTAAGGAGTGACATTTACTTTGGCCAAATTTATGTATGTGAGAAATATTTAGTTTAGTTGTGAATCTAAGCTTAATTGGTTATATTTAATACTCACTTGATATAAATTTTTAGTTAAAACATTAAAACTAAATTCTTCTAGTATGGTCGAATATGGAATAGCATAAATTGGCTATTATGACACCATATCATTAAATTTTAATGAAATTTAATTAGATTTGTCCTTAGTAAAATAGATAAGAATTAGAGGAATATGATAAAGTTGGCATGCTAATTAGGGAGCTAGCAGTACTGCATCTTGATATATGTTACCAGAATGTATGGCTTTGAGAGTTCGATTTCAGTGCAAGATATTTGATTTGTATTATGGACTACATCACTCTAAGAGCTTGGTCTCGATATGTAAATATAAAAAATATATAATAAAATAGAGTAACGATATATGCAAATGGACTATATGGTTCTGAGAACTCGATCCTGTATTTTAAAATCCTACTTATCTAACTCGGTGGTGCAATTCCACTACATTTTTCTTGGGGAAATTACAAAAACATATTAATGCATAACTAATAATTAAAGAACTTCAATTTGAAGTAGTAATTAATTTTAAAATTTATTGATCATTATGTAATTAGATATAAATTAATGTAATAGATACATGCTTAAATTTCATAAATTAATTTGAATGCTTATTTATGTTTAGAAATAGATTAATATATTTATATTTGAAAAGTATTATATGTTATGCATGCTATAGTTAAATGAATTGAATTGAATGAGAAATGGAATTGCTTGAACACCACAAAGCCTATAGCGTAGTGCATGGTTTTCTTCCACTCTTAGGTTTTGAAGAAAATTAAAAAAAAGTTGTGGTGGATCTACTATAAAGACCAAAGTCACATAAAAGATTACAGAAGACTTTGAGGTGGATGTCCTATAGAATTATATTTTGTTTTTAGTTATACCATGTACATTTAAAGAGACAAAGTGGACAGGGGATAAAGCAAGAAGATTAACAAGTTCAAACTTTCGTATCTATGGTGTTCAAGACGATGAAATGTGGTAGGTATTTTGATTGTCAAGGAATTCATATATCATGTTGTGGAGGTAAATAGGAATAATGGTAGGATTATATCCTTAATATGTATATGTATATTTTACATGTGTGTGTGTGGGTGTGTGGGTGTACATATATTGTTTGAGTCTATCGAAAATAGTCTCTTTATTAATTAAGAATAAGAGTACATACTATTAAACCTCCCTAGATCCCACATATTAGCAGAACTCATACTAGATTGTTATTGTTGTTGTATGTAGGTAAAGGAAGATGAATGGTTGGGATGAAAAATTGACTATGTTTTAAAGTGGAAAGCTTGTATATAGAGAAGATTTTGAATAGGTTTTGCTATTAGGATCTTGAGAGGGTGCTTATGGAGGATGTTAAAGGTCCGAGAACTGGTAAGTTTATGTATAGGGTGCGAGGAACTACTCTGAAAAATGGCTTAATGGAGGTGGATAAGAGTGATGCTTGTGTGATAGAGTTATAAGATAATTGCAGAATATAAGGTGATAGAGATCTATTTTGATCATGGATCTAAATTAGAATAATCTTTTGATGATGATGTTGAGGTGGATGTCATTACCAAGATTACAGATGATGTTGCCATCAATATTACCCAGTCCACTATTGTACAATCGATTAAAGATGTAGCTGAATAATAAGATTTAGGTGTAAATGGGACTGAAGTTGACCCAGAAGAATATGAAGAGAATTTACTTATTGATGAAAGGATTAGAAAGGAGTTTGATTCGAAATTGGATGATGAAGAGTTGGAATTATCTAGGCATTTAGCTGCTTCATTTTTGTGGATATACTTACTCTTATTATTGATTTACTAAAATTTTCAATATTTATTAAATAGGGTCTTGTGGAGTCACTCGGTAGGTAGCTTCCAAGGACTGAAGTGAGGTTTCGTGCAAGATACGTGTTTGCGAATTGTAGAAAAACCAATCACAAGGGGCTCAAATTAGAGAGACTTTTCTGATAATGTTATAAGTCATCCAATAAACCTGACTTACTTTATAATTCAAGATAGTAGAAGAGGAGTTAAAAAATGCTCATAGTGATCTTATAAGAATTCCAAAGAAAAAATGCAAGAGCATTTTTCAACACTTCATTCAAGTGTGATATTATGGATAACAATCGTTGTGAAGCATTTAATTGAAGTATAATGGAAGACGAGAGTAAAAACATTATTATCACCATGCTTGAGGAAACTAGAGTGCTATGGAAATTAAATGGATAGGTGACATTGGTCTAGGAATAAAGGCTAAATTGAGAATTAATAAGGAGTTGAGCAGAGATTGTGAATTTGAAAGCAATGATGTTGGTGGGGTTAAAGTGATACATAAAAAAGTTAAGTATGTTGTCAATTTGAGGAGTAAGCCATGCAATTTTATAAGTTAGGATATGTCGGGTATCCCATGTACACATGCCATTTCTTCCAATAATGAAGACTCGGCAAAACATATCTCATTGGTTTGTGAAGGAGAAGGGCCTACTAGCGTATCAATATATGATGGAGCCATTTTAAGGCCTAGAACTAAACATGAACCATCATTACCACCTGTATTTTGAAAAATGCCTTGTAGACCATAAAAGAATAAGAAAAGGGGGATTGGGAGAGTCCTACTAAGGTTAACGAGATATCAAGGAGAGGCATAAAAAGGAGGTTTAGGAGAATACTACTAAGGGTCGCAAGATGTCAAGGAGAGGCATAAAGATGGCTTGTCAATAATGCTTCTAGCAAATGCACAATAAAAAATCATGTACTATGATAAAAGCGTCGCAACAAGTTTCAATAGGTTCACATGTTAATAAATTTTATATTATTCATTTTCATATATGTCTTCATCCTTAAGCATTATTTGTTTTCATTTTTTCCAATACAATCTACAAGTAATGTCCAAACAAACTGTTATACTATTAATCCTTCAAATCGACCACATATTTCAAACCCAAATAAAAGAAAGACAGTAGTTGGTAGATAAAGTGATATTATAGGGTGAAGAGCCTCAATCAATGGTAACAATGTGACTTATAACTCGTCAAATGTTATAGGTATTGAATTATGTCTTAAATCGATTTTGTTGATTGGGTTATCCTTTGGTTATGTGTTGCCATTTCTTTTAGGATGAAACAAGTGAGAGGATAAGGAGGATAAGATCAAAAGCTTCAGGAAGTTCTACTTGGAGATGCATTATACCAATGTTCCCTTTATCCTATAAGATTTGTAAAAATTATGGTTTTGTAACAAACAAATACTTTTGGATTATACAATGTCTATATGCCTTATACTACTAGATGGGAAAAACTAAATGCTTATATGTGTAAAGTGTTTTGGTATGTATCTCATTTCTTTTTACTAAGTCAATTAAGTGTTAACAAGATTGATTTAGGAACTTGGTGATTGGAATCATGAGAAAATCTTCGTAAGCTAATGAAGGAAATAGGATTAATGATATTGATTCAAATTTTGATTATCGGGATCATCAATACATATTGAAGCTATCAATTTTAGACTTATTTATTAAAGTCCCCTTTTGATAACATACAAAATGGTTTAAAAACAAGGAAGCTATAATGTTGCACCCAGTCAATCATTAAAAATAGAATAATACACTATTGACTATTATGTTCACAAGCATATTCAAATTGTCAGGATACATTGAAAAATAGCTAGAAGTTTATAAAACGTTAATAATATAATACTCAATATTTTACATCCACTCATAGTAATTTTTAATTACAATTATTAATAATACAATATTGAAAATTTTAGTTTTCATCATCATAGTTTTTTCTTCTTCTAGCTTGTTTATTTTCTTTAACAATCTTGGTACAATACTCAATAACTCTTTTGTACATTAGCAAATCAACCCACTCAAAAAATGGACAACTTCAATGCTAAAATTAATCTAATAATATAAAGTATACAATAATGTAGAAAATTTAAAAGTGGTTTAAATTAATTGAGTAATAAAAGAGTTAACAATAATGTTAAGATTAAAAAGTCAATAACTAACAAAACCATAAAATAAAGAAATAATTTACCCCACATCGAGACTCTGTCCATAAAGTCTACATGAAAACCATTTAACTCACAAAAACAAATAAGTTCTTCGTCCACTTTAGAAGTCAAACTTGCATATGTTCTTTGACTCATAATGCTCAATCATAACTTACTGCACAAAATCAAATTGAAAAGACAAACCTATTAAACATATGAAAATATATTTTTGCTCTATATATCTTTTCAACAAAAAATCGTTGTTATATGCCAAAGAAATTACTTAAATATGATATTAGAATAATGAATTTTCAAGCAATTAAAGCTCAACTGCATAATAACCTCAAAATCCATATCTCATCTGACGTAAATCCATAAAAAATCATTTCTAATCAAAATAATATTTTGAACTTTCAAGATTATAGATTTATTGGTGATGTATATATGAAAAAGGTTAAAGTGAACATAAAACCCATTTATGCTAAGTTTCTGGTCCTAAAACTATTAAAAAAAATAGTGCTAGAGCAATATCATCAATCTCATTTCCCTAGTTGTAGGCATATTATCAATTTATTGTATCTGCTTTTGATGGTCTTTGGGTGCAAGCAAGCAATCAAAAAATGTTTGATATAGGACAAAACCCTCCATAAAACATAAAACATATATATTTCACCACGAAAAATATAACTATATTTCTTCATATATGTTAATAGTTATATATGTTAATAGTTAAAAAAAAATCATAACTACTTTAAATATTGAAAAAGTAGTTGATAACTCTTTAGTTTCTTTAGATTCTTATTCTCTTATTAGCAAACATATTAAACACCATAACTTGTTTACATCAAAAATATATATGTGGCAAAAGTAAAGGAAATGTACTCTTGCAATTGATTCCAATTGCCAAAGCAATATTGCAATAGAAAGAACGAAAACCAACAGATAAATATGCTTAGGAAAACTACAAATAAGAATCTATGTAAATCAAGCCTCCTGTTGCAAAATGAAATCTAATATTTATTATCTTAATGAGATTAATCAAAACTACATTTGTCTAGTACCAAAGATGCAAAACCCCTCGACTATAGTTGACTTCAGACCAATATCTTATTGCAATACAATCTACAAAGTAATTGCAATACTCCTAGCTGAAAGGTTGAAGACTACTCTAATTGAAATCATAAATCCTGCACGAGGGGCCTATATTCCTGAAAGAAATATAGGTGATAATATCCTACTCTTACAAGAGTTGCTAAAGGAGTACGACTAAGGCAAAAGAATCAAAAGTTGTTTGTTGAAAGTTGATTTTTATAAAGCATTTACATAGTCAGTTGGAGTTTTATACAGCTTTGCCTCAAAGCAATGGATCTACCTAAAAGATTTGTGAAATGGATTATGAAATGCATCCAAACCTCTTCTCTCAGTGTGATGGTCAATGGAATCCCCACTAAAACTTTCAAAAATGCTACGGGGATTAGACAAGGGACCCTCTATCCCCTTATCTTTTCACCCTAGTGATGGAAGGACTGTCTCGATTGCTTGTCAATTTCACATCCTGTATGGAAGTTTTCAATTTCACCATATGTGTAGAGAAATCATATTAACACATTTGATCTATGTAAATGATCTTATGCTTCTCTTTGGCTCAGATTATCATTCCATCAACATACTGCTACAAATACTTAAATTGTTCTCAGAATGGTCTAGGTTAAAGTTCAATGCTGATAAGAGTAGCTTGTACATTTGATTAGATGTGAGGAATCAAGTTGAGATTAGTAGAATTATAGGACTAAATTTGCATTCCACACCATTAAGATACTTTGGAGTGCCTATTACTGCATCTAATCCCAAATTCTCTTATTGTATTCCTCTTATTGAAAAAGATCAAATCCACGATAAATGCATGGCAAACAAGTTTCTTTCTTATACTGTTAAACTTACACTTATCAATTCAGTTCTTAATAGTTTGCATATACATTGGAAAGTTCATATTGTATTGCCAAAGAAAGTCATCAAGGAAATTGATAGAATTGTTAAAACTTTTCTTTGGACTGGAAAATTAGAGAATTCCAAAAGTGCAAAAGTAAAATGGAGTGAACTCACCGTTCCAAATAAGCAAGGTTGACTAGGAATCATCTCCATTTCACTAATGCAAAAGGTATTTTTAAGTAAGAGAATTTGGAGACTATATACAGATAAAAAGGCCCTCTAGATCGAATAGATGCATGAATATCATCTCAAAAACTTGTATTTCTGGCATATTACAAACATAAGAGATTTTCCTAGACTTTCAATCAATTATTGAATATGAAAAACATGATTTATCTCTGAATCAAAAACAATTTGGGAAATGGAGCAAATACATAGTTTTGGTTTGAAAACTGGTCAAACTTTAGCTCTCTTCTACAAAGAAATGAGATCACTAAGGGGGTGCTTGTTTGGGGGTATAAAAAAGGGGTATGGGTATGGAATAAAAATTGATGTTTGGTATGAACCTATCATTGAAGACCTAAGAGTTTCATTCCTTGGTTTTGAGCAATCCTCCATTCCTCTCATAATCTAGAAGAATAGAAGAGAGGAATGAGAGTGATTGGTATGCTTTTAATTTTTTATATATAGAGGATAGATAAAAGTTATAATTATGAACCAAATAACTTCATAAGTAAAACTTTAATTTCAATAATCAAATTTATGGTGAATCAATTAAATAATTAATTACATTATAATTAATTTAAATTTTGTAATTAATTAATTAAAATATAATTATTAATTAATTACAATATTGTAATTAATTACAATATAATTAATTAAATTATTATTATTACTTAATTAATTACATTATATTTAATTAAAATATTATTATTAATTAAAATATAACCAATTAAAATATAACTATTCATCAATTAAAATATTAATTAATTAAAATATTATTATTCATTAATTAGAATATTGTAATTAATTAATTAATTACAGTATAATTAATTAAAATATTATTATTATTATTATTTATTTACATTATATTTAATTAATATATTATTATTATTTAATTAATTGCAATATAATTAATTAGAATATAATTCATTCATTAATTAAAATATTGTAATTAATTAAAATATAATTCATTTATCAATTAAAATATAATTTATTTTGTAATTAATTAATTACAATATTTTTTACAAACTAACCACTATCAATAGTAATGGTAATCATTCCTTCATCTTAACCAACCATCATAATTATAATGATTATATCCATTCTCATTCTTCCATATATTCATTTTCATTCTCATTCCCATTATCTTCTATAAATCAAACGCCCCCTAAGTTGAGGAATAGAATCCCTATGGACTCTAAAGTATGCTCACTCGTCCAAAATGGAGATTGGCATTAGTACTTTAGAGGTTTTTCTATACTTGTTGAACATTGACCTCAATTGCAAGAAGGGTATAAAGAAGATCCCATTATGTGGACTCCTAATCCAAATGGAACGTTCACAAATAATTCCTATCACATAATATTCTCAAGCAGTTTTGGATAAGTCCTTTGGGATGTTCTTCTAAGGAAGTAATCTCTTAATCCCAAAGCTTCTTTTAATTACTATGGCTAGTGATTAAAAACAAAATTAGAATCAAGTGCAGATGGTTTAGCACAAATGACTCAACATGTGTCTTATGCAAGGAAGCTGAGGAAGACATAATCACCTATATATTCTTTGCGGATATTCTAAAGTAGTATGGAGCAAAATCTTGCAATTACTTGCAGTAGATAATTACACGTATGAATGGGATGCGACTCTGAATTGGTTCATCAATCTCACAAAGTATGGAAAGCAGAATGGGATGTTACTTAACACAACATTCACCACTACAATTTGCACTCTTTGGAAAGAGAGAAATATCATGTTGCACAAGGGAGTCAAAGAAGACAATTATTAGCTAGAAAAAAGTTTGAATTGGGTTAGAGCCATTTTGATTGCAAAGAATACGCAATACTCACTCGCCCCTGCAATAAGGAATAGATGGAAATTGTAATTCATGTTTTGTAATTGTTTCGTAGACGGTGTGTAATTTCTATGGTCAATTATGTTCTTCGAATCATATTGTAAGTTGATGGCTAGGCAGTGAATTGAACTAGCTTTTGTTGAAGTAAACACAATTTAATTCCTTTTCTAAAAAAAAGGAGTATAATTATTGAGAGTTTACTCTTATTTTAAATTTAAATAAGAATTATTTAATTAAATTGTTGTTTTATTTTTAATTTTATAAATATTAATAATTTTTAATTTACAAATGTAATTTTATTATTAGATAATTAATTAAAATTAAAATTAATATAATTAACTATTAAATTGTTAATATTAAAGTTCCTAAACAAATTTCAAATAAATTGTATCTTATAAAATAAATTTATAGTAAAATTATATAAATTTAAGAAATATTCTGTAATTTTAAAATATTTTTAAAACATTATTGACAATTACCACCTATGGAGCATACCCAACCCAATTGCTCTGTTGATAGACAGGAAATAGCACATTTCAAGAGTAAAATTCTAATTGGAAGGCTTTTAAGCTGGATTTCTTTCATTTATCTTTTAATAATACCTTCAAATGAAAAGAATTATTGGAGAAAATTATATCGCACAGGTTACTATTTATAATATTAAAATTGATAAACGATATTTATAATTTATGTTGATTTTATCCTTTAAATATTGAAAAATTAGAAAAAAAATTTAGTTTATACTAAAAAAATTATAATAAATCCTCTTGCGAACCAAGCCAACAATCCACCTGTGTGGTCCGCAGACAACCACACCTATCGATCAACTTCATCATCAGCTGCATCCAGCAAGCGAAAAAAAACAAGCTTACTGGCTACAGAAGATATCCATGGAGGCAGTGCTGTGCCAGAGTCACCATTATTGTCACATACGGAGAAGATCATCCCTAGTCTTCTCTGCTTGCAATTTTAATGTGTCTACTAATAACTTCACAACAAAATCGATGACCAACCGCCCGGAAAGCAGAATGAGAAGTTCATCATTTAAACTAACTTCGATACTTGTACTCGAACCAAATGCGTGGAACCGCAGAAAATCATCTACATTGACAACAGTAGCAGCAGGAGATGGAGTACCACTACCACCCCTTGATTTGACTGAAGAAAACGTTAGACAAGTCTTGGCCGATGCTCGAGTGGAGGCAAGTGATGATAAAGACTCTTGTTCTTGTCAAGTTTTGTTCTTTCTATAAGCAAGTTGAAAAAAGCATGTTTTGTATTTTTATTGCCGCAGTTTGGACAAGTTTTCGACACCTCGGTTGGCATTACAGGTGATACCTCTTAATTAAGGTAGATATGGAGTTGTATCTTCGCTGATAATTGTTTTCTGTGACGCGGTCTGAGGAGCAAAATTTTATCAAACATGTTTCAGGACAAGTTGAACTTGCTGAATTGGATGGACCTTTTGTGAAAATTAGTTTGAGAGGTGGATTTTGGCACAAACGTTCCACAGTTCTTGCCAGGATTGGAAATTACCTTAAGCAAAGGATCCCTGTAAGTCCGCAACTTTAGAATTCAAGCTAATCAACTTGAATCTGTTGGCATTTATCTAGTGATATCCTCAATTCTCTTTTCCATCTTAATTATTAGGAAATTTTGGAGGTTCATATAGAAGATGAGAAACAATTGGATGACAGCCCTGAAAACTTCTGAGGAACTCCAAACTCTGGTCGTCAAAGACATTGGCTTATCAATCGGGAATTTCATTAATATGGAACATGAAGGTAATCCCTGAAACATGTCAATGAAGGGCACATTGCTTTGAACGAGTTCTCCTCTTGACATGAAACCTGTATCCGAATAATGAGTCATGTGATCCAAAATTTTTTTGAAGCATCATGAAATTTATCCACTGATTTATACCACACAATTGATAGTTTTTTGAAAATTAAATAAATTGCATTGATAGTTCACTAGAGATTACATGGAATGTACAAAAATATTATACAATAAGATACAATTCAAGACTATCGGAGCTCAAACTAGGCACCATAAAAGTAATATGTCCAGATCCTAGTAAATCATTAGAAGGACCAATTTGAAAACTTTTTCATTGCTTTACCACCAAGCACTGTAGACTTAGCTGTCAAGGACCAAGCTATATAGAAGTCTATCGTCTTTGTGTCCTCTAGAAAGGGAGGAAAGCCACTGAATTATTCCTTTCAAGTCCTCAACCTGCAGATCTATGCTACAAAGCCTAATTACATCCTTCCAAATCTTACACAAATGGGGACAGTTGAAGACAAAAACACAACTTACGGTATATATCGTTCGTATATCTAGTTCTATCCATGGTAATGAGCCTTTCTTTAATAGCGGGTCACAAAGTAACAGAAAGTCTAGCAATAAGAAGCTTGTTCCAGGTAAGAGAACAATTCACTGTCATTACCTAGTTCTTGATCACATCCATACAAGATTTGTTTGTAAATAAACCTAAGGTATGCTTGAGCTAGATAAACTTGTCCTCCATATGCAAGTCAAGGGGGGCTGGGGGGAAACAACTTAGAAAAAAATGTTCACCTATATTGTCATAATGCCAACTTCCATTCTCAATTAAACAACTAAGCTGTTCATTTGCAGGGAAAAATACTCTAAGGCTAACAAAGTTAAGCAGAAGGTAAAGAAAGCCCAATGCACTCCAATTGTCATATCATAGCCATGTTTTCCTTTATTTGATGAGAGGATGGATGAGATTCCTAGGCTTTAGGAATTGCTTCCAATGTCATGATGCATTAGATTTTGGTTTAACTATCCACAAGCTAGATCCCTTTATATAGTGCTCATGTAGCTATTTCATTCAAAGGGATTCCTTGTCACGTATAACTTTCCACAAACTCTTAATCAGCTTGTTTACTATCTTTGTAGATTTAATTCTCAATCCTTCTTTCTTATTAGATGTTACAGATTAAGTATCATTATATAGGGATTATAATCCCTTGATTATATGGATTATTATGATCCCTTCATTATAGAGATTACATTACCTAAATTAGTCTTGTAAATGTATACATATAAGATACCTCTGTATATTAATAATCAAGAGAAAAGTACAATTCATTCTCTATTTGTTACATGCTATAAGAGCCAAAGCACTTGACTTTTCTTCTTCATCAATTTGTGTTAAGAATTCTTCCCGGTAAGCAAAACATTGCAACTTTATTTATGTCACCATTTTGAGTGACTATTTGCTACTTACCGCCGACACCAGTAGGACCAGCAAAACCCTTGAATTTGGATGCCTTAAAGTGATGCATTTGGTAGCCAAGTCCTTCGGTCTCCTTCCTATGTGCCAACAAGTCTAGTTGTGTACAACACTACCTTCACCTCCAGCTACTTTCTCTAAAGTTGATTCCTGTCGAATAGTGCATTTGATGACCTGACTCTGTGTGTCGCCCTTATTTTCAGCTAGATTCACCCCCTCTTGCTTCTGATCCTCTAGTTCTCTGGTGTTTTAGTGTGACTTTCACTTGGGTATCTCAATTCTCACAAAATTGATCAATTTTTGTGTAAATATTAGCTTTTGGTTTATCCGTTTGTATGGGTGTTACAAAATATTTTTGCGTTGGGACATTTGTTTAAAAAGGTTATCGATTTTGGCTTATTGTTATGGTTGACGAAAACAAAAGTTTCATTGTCACATACGTCATTATTTATGGTGATATAAAAAAAAAATCATGGAATATAAGTTAACTTGCTTTAATTATTTTGATTGGTGCATAAGATAAGAGTTCGAATTTATTTTATGCACTTCAAAAAGATCTACAAAGAATTAAATATTTTATTACCATTTAGCCCTGATATCAAAGCCCAACGAGAGTAGATGGAAATCATTTGAGTATTTTAGCCAGACTTAAGTTATAGTTTGAGATTGCTAAGTCTTAAATTCTTTCCAGTGTCAAAATTTCCTTCCTAATCCTATACAAGGTCTTCACTCGGATGCTCCATACTAACCCTAGCACATTTGTTGCTTCTACGACTCAGACCTTTAGCGCTCTCTTAAGACAGAAGAATACCAGTTATGACCATGGAAAATCATCCTAGAGGGATACTTATAAAGGGGCAACATGAAGTTTAAATTGAGATATGGGAGGAATCATCTGTCAACATTGTCATGAATTAGGTCATACCAAATGTACTAATAAAAATCCACAAAACAAATATAAAAAAAAAATCATTCAGCTTATGTAGTAGTCACTATTACGCTATCTAGCTCAACTGCTAAGTAGACAATTATAGTGTCTATAAATGAAATTACCAAATTTACTTAGTGCCAGGAAATGTTCGCGTCACCCTCACCCTATATTTGCTATTGTCGATTCAGGGAACACACCTTTATGTCCTTTATTGTCATTATCCTATGTCTTACAATTACCTGGATTCTCATTTAATTATTATCTACAACTAAACTCACTTGTAGCTTAAATTATTGTATCTCATTCTTTCCGGATCATTGCCCTTTTCAAGATCTTATGACAAAGAAGATTATTAGTAAAGGACTTAAATAAAAAGGTCTCTACATTCTGGATACCTACGTGCCTTCATTCATTGCCTATTCTAGTGTCTTAACCCCTTTTAAAGCTCACTGTTGGATAGGACACTCCTTTTTACTTTTATTAAAGAATTTATGTCCTTAATATAAAAATGTTTCTAGCTTAGAATGTGAGTCTTTTCAATTCGTCAAACACCATTACGTGTCTTCCCTTTGGATAATAAACAATCTAATTTTGCTTTTGAACTAGTATATTATAATGTTTGAGGTCCTTGTCCTGTGGTGTCCAAAACTAGTTTTTAATACTTTGTTGCAATTGTTGACAATTTTTCTCATATGACTTGGCTTTATCTAATGATAAATCGTTTCGAAATACTTTCCCATTTTACTAATTTTTGTATCATCAAAACATAGTTTAATCTTTCTGTCTATACTCTTAAGAAGTGATAACACCAAAAATTACTTTTCCACATGCTTCAAAATGACATGCCTTCATCTGTTTAGGCTGAGATTTCTTATAATATCTTTTTTCCTACTAAACCCTTGTTCTCTCTCACACCACAAATTTTTAACAGTACTTGTTTTGCTTGTGATGTTCATCCTTAGGTCACCAAGTTAGGTCCTAAATCTTTGAAACATGTATTTTCGGCTAATCTTGTTTGCAGAAAGGATATCATTGCTACTATCTAACTCTTGATAAATATCTTATGTCTGCCGATGTTATTTTTTTGAACATATTTCTTTCTTTCCTTCTCCTTTAATACCTACAAAGGAAGAGTGATTTTTTAGTTTATGAGGTTTCCTATCAAATCAATATTACCACTACAACCTTATAACCACCACCTATTCATCTGATTTATTATAGAAGATGAAATCATCCTGACACGAGCTCATAGTTTAGTAAAGCTTTGGTATATGTTTTGTGAGTTTGGTGCCCAGAACAATGGCTTTTAATTATCTCCTCTTTTGTTAATTCACTTTACTTTTTCAAAAAGAAATAGTTTTAAAGACAAGTATATGTGAAATAATGAAAGCTACATCTTTTACATGTTATTTGGGTTTCGTATATGAATTTTATTTTATACATTTGCATACGACTTATCAAGTCAATTACTTTACAAAATTTATGATGCTTTTATTTCTATAATATTTTTTTAGTTATAAGAAAATAAAGAGGTGGAGGTTGTATTTTCATATTCTTCTAAGGACCTAAAAGGGATTATTATAAGTATTAATGCTTTGTAATGAAATATTCTTAACATTGGTTATTGCCTATTTGTGAGATATTTTAAGCTACTGTATGAATTACAAAAGTATCATTAGGTTAATTTTATACTATCATGATATCACTGTACAAGCTATCATTGCAATATCTTATTCTTTCATTTTTTTGTAATCATAGTTTGTGCATGGAATGAACACAAGAAATGCTAATGTCCATATTTCCTTTCTTTACGTTTTCATTATATATAATAATTTTGTTGTGACGTTGTTTATAATACCCTGGGTTCCAAAACTTACTAAGGGTTAGAATATTAGACTATTGAGTCATATCATTTGGGAATTTATAAAGTGCATTTCATTCACATGCATAATATTTGCATACACACATGAATCATGATTTAGTAAACATTGCCAAGATTGTATGTACACTCAATTGACATATTCAGGGGTGTGAAAGGTTTAAAATGATCATGATGTGAATTGTGTATTGCTTATGTCTTGAATTTTGGTTTGTTGGATTATAATTAGTAAATTTGGAATTAATTGTTCTAATTGGAAAATTGATGAATTAAAATGTGCATTTAGTTTAGGAAAAATGTCAAATTGACATGTGAAAATTTAGAATGACTAAGCCTATGAAATAAGCTACATATGACAGTAGAATTGAGTGACATTTGGCATAGAAAATTAAGTGACAAATGGCAGCAGTGATTGAGTGGCAAATAGCCTAGGATATTGGTGACATTTGGCAGCTTATATATCGGACAAATGGAATGCATGCATAGGTGACAAATGTCATTATGAAATGGTGACACTTAGCACCTAATGAGTTAAGCTATTTCAGAGATAGTTTCTGTTGGGTTCATTCTTCTTCTCCTTTCCTCTCACCACCGAAACACCATACCCTCACATCCCTTTGTTTTGCTTAAGTTTGTGTCCAATTGCCACACCAAAAATTCATGCTTTCACCCTTCACTAGTTATAGAACCAGAACATTGTTTTTTTTTTGCTATTGTCTTTTATCCTTGCTGAAAACCCATCCAATTCCCACCTTGTATTTGAGGTGATCTTACATGCATATAAGGCAAAGTAGACTTGATGAATTGAGATGAAACTTGAGTTAAATAAGTAAAGTATTGAGCTTTATGGCATGTTGTAATAGAAAGTTTATAATGATTGAATTAGGATGGATTTCATGTGATGTTGCTGATGAAGTGTGCTGGAAAATGATATATGAATTGGATACTTTTCTGTTTTGTTTTTTATGCATGAGAAATGTAGGTTATAGGTTGCTATATGGATGATTTAGATTGAGATTTGAAGTTTAAATGAAGGTGAATTTATGCTAAACAAACGTGTTAGTGAATTGTTCTTGGATTTAAAAAAAAACTGGATCTACATATATGATGAGATTAAATGAATGAAAGTTTCTGTTTTGTTTTTGTATGCATGAAAGATAAATAATTTATGAGCTGTCAATTAAACGATTTTGAGTTGGAATTAAAGATGCAATTGATGAGGAATTGAAGTATAATTAAGGTATAATTGAGATATAATTAATAGACTAATCTAAAGATGTTTTAAATTTGGTATGAAGGTGTTAGAATCTAGAAAATTAAGGGAAATTGGGTTGTGCACTTTGGGGCTCTCATCCCACAGTCATGGAAAGGTCCCCCACGATCGTGGGCAATGCTTTGAAATGAAAATTTTATGTTTTGTGTAATTGTTGAACCACATGAGGATAAGTCACTTTACTTTGGTGCATTTGGATTTGATTGGGGCTTGAATTGAACATAGATAGTTGTTTGATTAATTGGTTAAGGGTTTGATAGTTTAGGTTGTTAATTGATATTATAACTTAAGGAATGGATTGTCTTGATAT
>JANQAP020000550.1:1717149-1729995 GCA_026874005.2 Erythroxylum coriaceum | reverse complement strand
CCTTTCCTTTTGTAGAAGTTCCTAGAGTTGGAGTTGATGAACCAATCTCTTTATTAATATTTCCAATTTCTTGATTGACAGTAAAGTCTTTAAAAAAGTTATCATTAAGATCGGTATCAACTAGGCTTTCTTTAGTTGGCTTATAAGAATTATTTGATACAAAACCTGAAGAAGGTGCCCAAGTTCCTTCCCCTGTAGCTACAACATCTTTAAATAAAATATTCAGCTGTTCAATATGTTTCAAACCTTTAGTTCGGAATTTGGCAGCCTCGAGATTTTCCTACAATAATATTGTTTAAGTTATTAAGTTATCAAATAACATTAGAACATTATAAATCTAAAGCTTAAATGCTTACCTTCAATTTCTTTCCCTACCATTCGTCATTTGCATCAATAGTTTGATTAGTAGGATCCTATCCCAGTCCAGTTTCCTTACCTAATAAATTTGTCCAAAGCTGCCAATCCTTTTTTAATCTATCCCATTTATTCTTAAATTGTTTGTATTCATAATTCTTCTTAGTTTCATGAGCAAAATTTGAAACTATATTTTTCTATCCAATCTTGTTAAAGTCACCATTTGATTGATTTCCAGCTAATGTCTCTTCCACGAAAATTTTGATTACAATTTCAAGAGTTCTATCATTCCACTCCGTTTTAACCCTTTTTTTCAATTTATCCCCACCTTGAATATCTTGACTTGGATTTGACATTTTCTATCAACAACAAAATCTCCACTGCATATAACAATGAATTAAGCAAGTATAAGAAAATATAAAAGCATAATCGTAGAAGATCAAGCACGTCAAAGAAGGTCGATGATAGAGTTGAGAAATCATTAGAAAAGGGTCGATAAAAGAGATAAACACATAAGTTATAAAAGGGTAGACATATCCAGTTTGATTAGCTAAAGGTAATTACAAGAAAAAGGAATCAAACAAAAGATGAGTAAAAAAGGGGCGTCTAACAGAAGCAAAAATCCTTTGACATATGACAATTTTGAGGACTTTTATTTTTCTTGTAGGACTAGTACAAGAAATCTCGAAGATTCAGAGCAAGAATCTGAAAACCTGTTTTGACCATTACTCTGTTTTCTAACATTTGAATGTGTACCAGAAACCAATGGATGTGGGGGAGTTTGACCTCATAAATCAAGTTAAACAGAAAAAAGAAAGAAGAAAAAAGGGAACCACAAGATGAAAAATTGAAAAGGGTCACCTCTGATTTTTATCATTTTTTAACATTTCAGCGCATGGAAAGTAGCAAACTTTGGCCATTTTTAAAACCAACTGACTTGGTCGGTGTGAATTGGAAATATAATCAAACAATTGATGTGCAACGTCATTTATTACAGAGAGTTGAAGGTGACCTCAGCAAGCGTACAGGAGCTTCGAGCTTTGGACTCAGTCAAGCAACAAGCAACAGATGCGTGGTGATTGCATTCCAAGAAGGAAACGATGAACTGCAAACATCATGTGATAAGAACACGCGTATATGGAATTGGATTATAGGACAACTAGAAAAGTTTCATCTATTGTAGATAGAAAGAATAGTCGGAGATACAACAATCTCATTCCTCAAAATACAATCATACATTAGCGAATAAACAATTGACCCAGAAGGTCACGACAATTATAAGATTGACCCAGAAAATAGATCTCACTCAGACCCAAATACAAATTACTCAGAATGCAACATAAAATCTTCTACACCTAACTGCAGTTCACATAATAACAAAAATGAAACCAACAGATCGAGAAATGGAAGCAACTAACATCAGAAAAAAAAGAAACTAACAGATCGAGAAATGACAAAAAAAGCAAAATAAAGCAAGTACCTGAAATGAACCGGGTGAAGATGGGTTAGCTGTGTCCCTTGAGAAATCGGTGGTCACTTTTCCCTTGTGAAAATCGGTTTGCAAAACAACTGTGGAAGATTTGCGATAAACGTTAAACATCGGATATATTATAAACGTAAGTGACGAAAAAAAGTCTACCCGAAAAAACTAAAATGGGGAGCTTTTCTGAAAAGCTCCAAATTTGAGTTTCTTAAAAAGCTGTATTTTAGCTTCTAAAAAAGTCATTTATATTAAAAAAGTATTTTTGGATTCTACGGCTAAACACTCATTTTTCTTAAAAATAGCTTTTAAGGTAGAAAAAAGTACTTTTACACCCTTCAAAAGTTCAACCAAACAGGTGCTTAGTGTTTGCAAGATCTGCATATAATAACCACACATCAATATAAAAAAAATTGAGACTGGTTTTGTTTGATTTTAAACAAGTTGGTAAGAAAATTTATTTTGATTTTAACAATTTATTTTAAATAATTAATTTACTAAAATTGTGTAATTAATTTATAAATTATAAAAATATTAAATTAAATTTACAAATTGATCAAGTTAAAAAGTTTTTAATTAAATTTATAAAATTAGTTTTTTAAAGATAAATATTTAAAATCTCAATTCTTAAAATATTAAAAATACTAACATATAATACTTATATTTTTTTAATTTTTAAAATTATACTTTTATAAATTATTTTATATATAAATAGTTAACACTAAACATCTAATTTTACTAAATAATTTTAATGGACAAGTAATACTATCACTAGTTAAATAAATCGAAATCGAAATAATTAATACTATCACTGGTTAAATAAATCGAAATCAGCTAAGTGCTAATAAAATCATCAACTGCCAAATAATGTAATCAACTTATTGCCAATCGCCAATCAGGCCCAAAATCGAGAGAATAATCATGTAAATCCGAATTTTGCTTTGCCATTGGTTGGACTATCCTTTACCTTCCAACCCGAATGGCCGGACCTTTTTTTCCCTCCTCCCTGTCCACTAACCTGCCATTCCGTTACCGTTACATCCTTCATCCAATCTCCGCCGCCCACTTCGGCGGCACGACCTCCACCACCACAATGCTCACTTGCCACTCATCTCTGGAAGTCGTCGGCGGCGGTAGCGACCTGTTCCTCCCAGCCTTCACCTCCCTACACCTGCCCTACTCTGCCTTTCCTGTCATCGCCTACAACCCACATGTGGAAACCATCTTTGCTTCCTTTTTTCGCTCCACTCCCCACGTTAGGTACAAGCGTGAGTGCCTCCGTACCAAAGACGATGGCTCCGTCGCCTTAGACTGGGCATCCGGCGACCACCGCTTGTTGCCTGCTGAGTCTCCGCTTGTCATTTTACTGGTCTGTGAATCACCATTTCTAGTTAGTTAGAGAAAATTATGATATAAATCAATAAAGAAAAAATATTTTGCAGCCAGGTTTAACAGGAGGAAGTGAGGACTCGTATGTGAGGCACATGCTAGTTAGAGCGAGGAGTAAAGGATGGCGTGTGGTCGTTTTCAATAGCAGAGGTTGTGGAAATAGCCCTGTTACCACTCCTCAGGTGAACCCCATTGTCCATCTACCAAGTGGTGATTATTCTTATATATAAGAAGTAGGAGTAGTTGATTTTGACTTGTGATGAAACTGATAGTGATGATGCAGTTCTATTCGGCTTCATTTTTAGGAGACATGCGTGAAGTAGTGGCTCATGTTGCCACTAGATACCCCAATGCCAACTTGTATGCTGTTGGTTGGTCTTTAGGTGCCAACATTCTCGTAAATTACTTGGGTCAGGTACTTTTCAAAACCAATCCTGAGGGAATACGTCAGTAGACTGCTGTGATATTTAACAAGGGGTTCTATCCAGGTTCTATCCACCTTGTTGTTAGGGGTGGGAGTACCTCTACCACCTACCAAGTTGATGAGGGATCTGTATGTATTTTCATTTTCAAATGTACCAAAAAAGTTCTTTATTGATTCTTCTATATCAAATTTTTGCTCATCGGTCACCTTTTTGGGAGACGTTTTAGGGTTAAAAATAGGTTCAAGGTTGCCAAAATTGAATTTTATTGATTAAGATACAACTTGATGATTTACTTTTGTTATAATAAGGATGCCAAGGCTGAGTTGATCATATCTTTTAATTTTCAATGGTTTTTTTTGGATTGAGTATCTTCTGTTCTTTGCATACCTTGACAAGATAAGATTTATACTTTCTACCTCTTTCTGTTGCCCTTTTTTTGTGATTTTATTATAGTGTTACCATTTACAACTTATTTTTGTTGTGTTTGATTTTCAGGATTCTCAAACATGTCCTCTAACTGGTGCTGTGTCACTATGCAATCCTTTCAATTTAGTGGTTGCCGATGAGGACTTCCGTAAGGGCTTTAACGTAATTTATGACAAGGCTCTTACAAATGGTGTCTGTAAAATTTTCAAGAGGTAATTCTATAACAATTTACTTTTTGTGTTACTGCCAAATGTTTCCAGTTAGTGATACATCATATACTCTTCTAAGTGCAGGCATGCTCTTCTTTTTGAAGATATGGGTGGTGAGTTTAACATCCCATTGGTTGCCAATGCAAAGTCTGTTAGGGAATTTGATGATGCTCTAACTCGTGGTATATGTTTTGTAGATAGAATAAGTTTTCATGCTCATTTTTATCTTGTAGTTTTCAGAGTTAGGTTTTGACAGGCATCCTAATTTCGTTGTAAAATGAGGCAGTTTCCTTTGGTTTCAAGTCAGTGGATGACTATTATGCTAATTCAAGCAGCTCAAATTCCGTCAAATATGTTCAGAAGCCTTTGTTATGTATCCAGGTAATAGATACTTCCTTATCTTGACAACCATATCTAACAACAACAACAACAACAACACCACCACCACCTAGTGACAATCTCGCTAAAGCACGGGGTCTGAGGAGGTCTAGTAGTACTCAGCCTTATTCCTAACTAGTAGAAAGGTTGTTTCCAAATAACCCACATGAAGAAGGGAAAAAAATCAAATCAAATCAAATCAAATAAAAATAAATAAATATATATAATAAATAGTAAAGAATAAATAAATAATAGTAATGACAAATACTAAGTAAAAATGATAATAAAAATAAACAAATACAAATATATCTATCTATATCTATCTATCTATCTACCTATATATATATATATATATATATTGACATATACTTGCAAGAAGACCAAGTCTAAGGCGGATTAGGCAGTTAGTGAACAGTGGACAGCTATTGGAGGAAAAATAGGAAAAATTGGGTAGTTCTTGATTTTTAGTAGTAGTGGGTCAAGGATAAGTATTATTAGTTATTATTATCTACAAGTGAGTCTCTAGAAGTTAGTCTATAAATAGGTCTCTAGTTATTGTCATTAGTGAGTGTGTTTTTCTATTTTCATTGTATTCTTGGAGTTTAGGCAGTTGGAATTGTCTTTTGCTATTGGTGTGGTAGTCTGTGAGATTCTCCTGCACTTCCTATATTAGCCTATTTGCATTTAATGAAAACTCGTATCCATTAGTTTCTCCTACTCCTAAAAGTTTGGTATTAGAGCCCTACGATTCTATTATGGTTGTCCGGACCCATGGCTCTTCTTCCGTGCCACTACCTCCTCCACCACCAACAAATCCAAATGTAGCTCCAACCTATGCTAATCAGTCTCAAGAAGTAGTACTCCAACAACTCAACGCCCTTCTACAACAATTAGCATCATTGATAGCATAATTGCAAAGGTTGGATAATTGAATCAAAGAGGTAGCAGAACAAAGGTTGCAAACTAGATAACATACCTTTAGTGGAGAATCCAGTCAACCTTTGTTAGGTAAGAAAAAGAATGTTATTACAGAACTAGAGGAAGCATATGTTGAATGAGAAAACATCACTCCCAAAGAATTCTTGCAAAGATGGATTTTCCTAGATTTGAGAATGGAGATTTGCGAGGTTGGATCCTGAAGGTAGAAAAATATTTGCGACATTACTAAACTCCAAAAGATCAGAAAGTTGATGTGGCATACATGTATTTAAAGGGGAAGCCTTGGATGTGTTTTTGTCAGTCAACATTGAACGGATTATATATTATTGGGTAGAGTTGGTTAGAATACTACGTGAGCATTTTGGCCCAGCTGAGTTTGCCGATCCTGATGAGCACCTTTGTGCAATCCAATGAACAGTCAGTATTCAAGAATACTTTCAAGAGTTTGTGAGGAGGTCTACACAAGTATCTAATTGGCTAGAATACTGTTTTTTAGGAATTTTTCTGAATGGTATCAAAGAAGAACTTCAGGTTGATATGCACATTCAAAAACCTAGGAATGTATACAGAGTTGTGAGCTTGGCCCTTGAATATAAAGCAAAACTCGCAACAACAAAGGGCATTCATAGAAGTCAAACGGTCGAATATATGAACACTGAAGAAGGAGAGATAGATTTCTTTGATCAAACTCTTGAAGCAAATGAAGAAGAAACAGTGGCCAAGATGGAAGAAATTCTGATGCATGCAATTTTGTGAAAAACATTAGGCACCACTGGGAAAATCATGGAAAAATTAAAGGGAGAGATGTTCTCTTGTTGACGAACAGTGGATCAACCTATGATATCATATCGGACAAGGTAGTCATTGACCTTCACTTCCTATTAGTTCGAGTTCTTTTTTTGGGATGCAGATAGGCAATGGTGATACCATCAGCTGTAACTGTGTAAAGGAGTTAAGATCTAGCTCCAAGATCTCTCAATCACCCTAGATTTTTGTGCCTTTTCGATTTTTGGTGTTGACGAGGTATTGGGGATTAGATGACTTGCCTCTCTTAATACTGTCCAAGAAAATTAGAGTAAGATGTTCATGATATTTAATTATAGTGGGAAGTAAGTACAAATTGCAAGGAAAAGTGAAACTACGAAGCCAAGGGAGTAACCTTCAAAGCCACGCAAAAATTGATCCATATTGTGAAACAAGGAGTGTTTTGCCAAATTAGTAATTTCCTGAAACTCAAGTCAATCAAGAGGCCATGATTCTGGACGTTCAAAACCTACTTGAATTTTTCCATAATGTCTTCCAAACAGCTCATGGAGTCTCACCTGACTGAAGTCAATCCCAGGCCATAAATATCCTACTTGATGCCAAACCACCCAATATGACCCTATATATATCCTTTTTACCTAAAAAATGAGATTGAACGTGTGGTTGCTGAGTTACTTGACAAAGGATTCATACATTCAAGTTCCAACTCGTTTGCAGCCCCGTTTTAGTAGTAAGAAAGAAAGATGGGAGTTGGAGATTTTGTGTTAATTACAGGAGCTTGAAGAAAATCACCGTTGCTGATAAGTACCCCATCCCAAATATTGATGAGTTGTTGGAAGAGTTGAATGGAGGCTCTTTTTTCTCTAAAATTGACTATG
Source organism: Erythroxylum coriaceum (assembly GCA_026874005.2). Taxonomy (NCBI): domain Eukaryota; kingdom Viridiplantae; phylum Streptophyta; class Magnoliopsida; order Malpighiales; family Erythroxylaceae; genus Erythroxylum; species Erythroxylum coriaceum. The sequence goes on along the minus strand of JANQAP020000550.1, from coordinate 1,722,752 downwards.
CTCAGGCTATCACCATATCTGAATGAAACCTGAAAATGTCCACGAAACAACATTTCCAGTACACTATGGGCACTATGAGTTTTTAGTCATGCCTTTTGGTTTGACCATCATTCTATCTACATTCCAGTCGGTAATGAATAATTTTTTTCACCCCCATCTTCAAAGATTTATTTTGGTTTCTTTGATGATATTTTGATTTATAGTCGTAACCTTGATCCACATAAAGATTACTTGAGGATTTTGTTACGTATAAAATGTTATAGCAATTACACAGCTGTAAATGTGCCTGTGGATAATATAAAATACCCCTATGACTGTTTCCCTAGCAGAAGAAAAATATGAATTAGCTATTTACCTCTCTCTCTTTGTGTATTTCTTTGCCTTCTCTTCTCCTTTTGAATTCTTCTCTATTCTTCTCTCCTCTGCTTATCATTTTTCTCTTTAAAGAAAAATATTCATAACAAATGGTATTAGAGCTTTACGATTCTCGGCCAAGAAATTCCAAAAACATGACAGAAGATGATTGGGATCAAGAGATTGAGAAGCTTGAAGAAAGTAGCCAAAAATTAAGGAATCTCAGATTTTAATTGAGAAGTGGGGGTAGAAAATTCAGGTACAATTCAATTGCCATCAATGTGAGATAGATAACCTTAAAGCAATGTTCAGTAAATTTATGCAATCCAGAAGAATGGCTACTTTAGAAAACACCAACCTTACTCTTGATACAACAATAACTGACAGACAAGATCAAGGATCTTATAATAACACTAATGGCAGAAAGATGGATAATGATGTTAAAGAAGAGAGGCTTAGGAGCAGTTTGAATTTTAGCATGAGTACTGTGCTGACTAGAGAATAAAATAATGAGGAACATGTATGGAAATCTCAAGTTGGTGATTCATTATGAGAAGCCAAAAATAAAATTAAGTGAAGAAGAATTTATCTTCAAAAGAAGTTTGGCAAAATTAGAATTGAATGAAGGAGGGTTTTTGGATTTAAAAGTGTTGTAGAGAGGCCCTTATACCATGAACAGAAACTGAAATTCTTCTTAGTTATCTCCATGTACAGGATACACTAATTTATATAGAGTCATTTGTTCTATTTTAGGAAACAATCTAATCCCTACACATTAGTCATTGACTGAGAAAATTATAATTAGCCTAAATAAATGAAAGATTTCAATAAGCCTAAATTAGTAAATAAGAATCATAGCTATTAATTAGCTATTTTCAACTATATCAAACCTTTTAGAAGATCAAATATTCTGATTTTCTAAAACTTGTGAACAAGTTGAAACGTTAAAGTTTAATTTAAATTTTGATAGAAGCATCTGGATCTTTTGTTACCCTTTTGCCTTATCTCCTCTTTGCCCTACTATAATTACATGTAAAACTTCATTCACATGTTGCAAATGACAGCAGTGTCTATGTAATCAATGCACTATATATGTGGATTGTCAGGTAGAATTTGTCTATTGTTTTTGTTTCTCTAGAACTTGAAAGTTATTTTCTTTGACAATTCTTATATTAGTTTTACTCTTAATTTAAATAGTTATGGAGTGTTTAGCAAATCTTCCTCTACTTCTTACTATTAATTCTTTTTCTTTTACTGCATCTACAACTTAGTTTTGTCTGCCTTTTTCGGCATACTTTTATGCAACTGTCATTTCATCATGTTTTTGATTATGTTTATGTTTTATAGAAATGAGTCAAATATTGAAAAATAAGGTTTTCACCTATAATCGCATATTATTCAATTTTCTAATAATTTTTAATGAGGCAAATAACTTACTTTTTGGACATAACTTGTCAATGGGTTAACTTAATTTTGTTTCAAAGTATTAGTGTAGTACAATTGTGAAGTAAGAGGATGTGAGGGTGGGTTTGGGCTGGGATGGAAGTTTACTTCATTTGGTATGGCCATGGCATGATGAACCTTAAATCTATTAAGAAAGTCTCCAGTATTTCATTTGGATGATGTGTTCGCAAAAATGAAGCTTGTTATTTGAAGAGTGTTTAAGATGAGAGTGAGTAACTTCTTAATATTGAAAATCATCTAGCACCTTAAACTAACCTTTTTGTTGATTAATTTGAGCACATAGTTCTGGGATAGGGACAAGTTCTTAATTGCTTCTTAGCATGAAAATGTTTGGTCGCTCAAGCAATCATTTGTAATGATCATTTGAATTACCATATTTTCATTTCTTTGTCAAACGGAGGATAGTGAATTGAAGTTCTTGATATGGTAACTTTGGAATGGCACTTGCTACATTGAACATAATTGTTGGGCTAAGGGTAGTTGTGCAAATAATTAGGACTCACTATAGATCAAGAAAAGATCACTCTAATGTTAGAATTTCATATTGGTGTCAGTTCTTCTCTTGCTTCTTATCCTTCAAATTTTCAAATATGAAGTTATACTTGAATTATATTTGTAAATAAATTTAATTTTCAATTGTTTGCAGGCTGCCAATGATCCAATTGCTCCAGATAGGGGAATTCCTCGTGAGGATATCATGGTAAAATTTTCTATATATTCTCAGTCATTTGCTTCTTTAAAATGACCTTTCTTGATAGTTGCTTCATTCTATGTTTACTTTTGCTCTACTATTTGAAGCACCAAAGAGTGATAATTGTGGATGTTCTACTCTGCCCTATGATGTAAGTTTAGGTTTATGCCTTATAGATATGGGCCTAGTCAATGTTGGTGTTGACGTGCAAAGTTATGGATCTAATCTTAACTTCAATGCTAAGTCGACTAGCCTAAAAAAAAGTGTCGAATACTTCTCTGGTATAGACTTGTAATGTTGGAGTTAGTTTTTAGGACTTGAGAATAATAGCAATGATGTGAGTAGCTATTTCTTGAATCACGTTATCTTTTTATACTAAAGTTAGAATGAAATTGATGCAAAAGTGATTAAAGTTTATAAAAGGAATCAAAAGGGCAAATCACTCAATTACAAGCTTATGAGAGAGACAGAGTTTGAAGCTGTCGGCAAGGAGAAGGTAATTGTATTTGCAATGATAGTGAGGACATAATAGTAACAACACCCAAGAGACCCTTACATTACCAAAAGAAGTGAGTGAATTATTGGTTGATTTTTTAGACCTTATATTAGATGATTTACCAAAAGAAGTGAGTGAATTATTGGTTGATTTTTTAGACCTAATATTAGATTATTTACTAGGAGAATTACCTCCTTTGCAAGATGTTTACCAAATCTTTCAGTAATGCTTAAATCTTATTGAAAATGAAGAGTTGAAGAGATAAGTACAAGAGTTGCTAAAAAAGAATTTATTCAAAAAACTCTTAGTCTATATGCAGTTCCAGCATTGTTGATTTCTAAAAAGGATGGAAGTTGGCGAATGTACATTGATTGTTGGGTGATAAACAAGATCACAAAAAGGTATAGGTTTCCAATCTCTTGCCTTGATGACATATTAGACATGTTGACTAGAGTTCTTTACCAAGATGGACTTACAAAGTTTGTATCATCAACTTAGAATTAGACTTGGAGATGAATGGAAAATGACCTTCAAGACTAAATAGGGGCTTTATGAATTGTTGGTGATGCCCTTTGAGCTAATAAATGCACCTATCACTTTTATGAGAGTGCTGAACCACGTGTTTTGACCCTTTTGGATAAATTTTTGGCAGTATGTTTTGATGGCATATTAATATATAACAAGACTATAGAAGACCAACTGTTACATCTTTAACAAGTCTTAAGAGTTTTGAGACAAGAGAATCTTTATATCAACTTAAAGAAGTGTCCTTTCATGCAAGCGTTGTATTTTGGATTTTATTATGTCCTATTGAAGAATAGAGATGGATCATAAGAAGAGTAAAGCTATCCTTAATTAGCTTATTATGAAGGATGCGCATGAGAGATGGAGTTTTCATAGTCTAACAATATTATATGGGTGATTTATTCATAATTTTAGCACCATAATGACACTCATGATTGATTATATGAAGAAAGGACTTTTTATTTTGTTAAAGACAACACCTAAAGCCTCTGAAGAAATTAAGAAAAGGATGACTAAATTTCCTGTTTTACAACATTCAATTTTTTCTAAAGTATTTGAAGTTGCTTGTAATGCATCTCATATGAGAATTGGACACATACTCAACCAAGGGTACCCAATTGCTTACTTCAGTGAGAAGTTAAGTAAAGACAAACAACGATATTTGACCTATGGTAATGTATTTTATATGGTGTCATATCTCTCGTAAAAGGAGTTTATTCTATATTTTGATCATAAATCTTTCAAACACCTCAAGTCCTAAAAGAACTTATTCTATATTTTGATCATGTGTCTTTTAAACACTTAAAGTTTTAAAAGATATTGAAGAAAATTCACAGAGTGAATTTTTAAAAAATTTAATTTTGTTATTAAACATCAACTAGGAGTTGAGAACAAGATAGCTTATGTGTTTAGGTAGAAAGAACCATTTGCTTAACACTTGGGTGGTAAAAGTTGTGGGGTTTCGAAAACTAAAAAGAAATATGTTTCAGATCAAAATTTTGGAATAATAATTTATTAAAAAATTGTAACTAGACAAAGGGACAACTGCTTTCCTTTTGTGAACCATGATGAGTACTTTTTCAGAGAAAATGGACTTTGCCTACTCAATATTTCTATAAAGGAGTGTGTAATCTGGAAATTATATAGAGGAGGGGCAGTATCACTTTGGAAGAGATAAAAGTATAGAATTAATTGAAGATCACTTTATTAGCCCTCTTTAAAGCAGGATGTGTCTAAGGTCATACGATAATCTCGACCATGTCAATTAGCTAATGGAAAAAAGCAAAATTCTGGACTGTATACGTATCTGCCTATGCCTCATGAACCATGACAGGAAAATGGGACATGAGTATGAATTTTGTCTTGGGAGTTTCTAAACCTATAAGAGGTTATGATTCTACTTTTGTGATGTGGTGGATAGGTTTGTAAACACGAGTCATTTTGTTCTATACTCCAAGATTGATGATGTCCATATTGCTAAACTCTTCTTCAAAGAGATTTATGTCTCCACAGATTATCTTTAACCATTGTATCTGATCACATTGTAAAATTTATTATTTTGGAGAATATGCAAAATATTGAATATTGAGCTTCAATTTTTATGTTCTTTCCATCCTTAAAACCAAGGACAAACATAAGTGGTGAGTAGAAGATTGGGGGACTTGTTAAGATGCTTGGTGCAGGGACAACAAACACTGAAATTTATTTTACGTTATGTTTCCTTATTAGTTAGGAAGTGGTAACAAGTTAGATGTATGATTCTAATTTTTTAGGACTTAAAACTTGTTTAAAAATAAAGAATTATTATGACAAACTTATTTAAAAATAAACATTTCTTATTAAAGTAGGACTTAGTTCTATTTTGGATATTTTAATTAGGAATTCCTTCATTAGTAGAATAAGGGTTTAAGAGTTTTTCTATATGTATACATGTGTACTCAGCCTTCAATAATAAGATTCTAACTTCTTTTTTTTCCTATAAATTTGAGTTTTCAATTAGAAGGTGTAATGCTTTTTTCTAAGAGTGATTTTGACACAGCGGAAGTAGTTAGGTAGAGATTTTAGGTTAATCTC
>JANQAP020000550.1:1492252-1514395 GCA_026874005.2 Erythroxylum coriaceum | reverse complement strand
TTTATAAATTATATAAATAGCTGATGATGTCTACTGGTCAAGTCAGCGCGTAGAAACCATCAGCTGTTTATTAAAGATGTTTGGTAAAATTAGTCGTTAATGTATAAAATTCAATAATTTATAAATTATATGACCAGCTGATGGTTTCTACGCGCTTTTATCATTTTCTCACTGTTTGATTTAAATAGCTTTCATTAGTGTAATTTACTTTATTTTGTTATTCGAAGCCAAACAAAATCCTGCCCAATATCCTAAACACTAATTCCTTTTTATGGATACGATCTCTCCTCACTGTTACTATAAATTTTAATGTATAAAGTTAGGTTTTATTTTTTGGTGCATTCGACACGCATCAAGAATTTTGACATCATTGTCGGGGAGTGTGATTCTTTAGTTTTTGCTTTTGAGTTCAATTGGTGTTTTGTATATATTTGATTAAATTTAAGTTTTTCATTAATTTCTGAAGTACCTACCTAGCTGATTAAAAGAATTGCTTTAGGGAACTATAGCTTTAAATTTCTTATGAAATGTAAGAAAATCAACATAATCAGCCTTAGTTTTGTTGATTACATTTTCATCTTCACCAAAGCTGATATTAAATCCATCACTTTTATCTCTACGGTATACAAAATGTTCACTTCCTTATCTGGTTTGTCCATAAACTCTGAAAAATCAAGCTTTTATTTATCTATTAATGTTTCTTTTTTAGCTGCAAGAGTATCTGACATCGTAAGCTTCAAAACTGCTTAACTTCCTATTACATACCTTAAAGTTCCTATCTCTTCTATAGAACCAACATTTATAGATTTCAAGCCCCTTCTTTTTAGTACTAAAAACATGATTGAAAGATGGTTCTTCAAAGTTTTATCTTTTATAGAAAGATGCCAATTGATCAATTTTGTTTTGATATCTTTATCTTCTTATTGGGCCTTGCATATCATTTTTCCCTGTTTAGTCATTAAGGAGATTGAGAAATTATTTAAGAATTTCCTATTTAAAGCTAGATGCAGTGGAAGCTTTAAAGTAGATGTTCAAAGTTTATTTACCTATAAGTTGTGGTGGTCTAGGCATTCTATCCGTTTTCTCTGCTCAATTCTTCTTACCAAGTGACTCTTAAGATTACTTATTGATAAAACTCATTATAGGCTAAATGGATTGACACTCACTACATCAATAGTTTGTGGAAGTTAGACAATCATCCAACTCTGCTGCTCTTTTCAGCAATTTGCTCAAATTTAGAGAAGTTATCAAGAGTCACTGTAAACATATAGTTCATGATGGTAAATCCACATACTTCTGGCATAATCCTTAGTCTCCATTTAGTCCTCTGTCCCCAATCTTAGACTCTAGCTTCTTTACTATCAATCTAAACACTAACATCAAAGTTGTAGATACATTGGATCTCTTTAAAGTCTCATTGTTCGATAACTCATTAGCAATAACTTCATTTCTTTCTTCTTTTGTGCTTGATTCCTCTACACATGATGAGATGAAATGGTTACCATCATCATCAGGAAAATGTATTAATCAATCTTACTGGATTTTATTTAGCAACTTCAACCTATAAGTTTCATGGTAAAAGTTGATTTGGTCAAACATAATTCACCTCGCAGATACTTCACTACATGGTTGGCAATCTAGAATAGGTTAAAAACTTTAGATAGGATAGCTCAATACATATACTTCACTAATTGGTGCTATTTATGTAAATCCTCAATTGAAAATATTAACCATTTGTACTTCCAATGTCAGTTTAGTAAATATCTTTGGAATCTCATAATTCAACTATGTCATTAGTGTCAACCTCCTAACTTATGGTCAGAAATCATTAGTTGGAGTGTTAAGTTATAGTTGAAGCATCAAAGAGATTTATGGATTTATAAAATTGCTTTTACATATCTTATAGCAGCTATTTGGGAAGAGACAAATAACAAGACCTTTGGAAATTCCACATCCACCAAAGAGGTTATTTTTTAGATGTTATTTAATAAGATTAGGAACCATATCTGACAATGCATGTCGAGTGCACTACAAAATTTACCTAACTCTGTATACTAAAATTTGTAGTCATGTTAAGTCAGGATCATATCCACAATGAATGTTTGGTTAATTTCCATAAAGAAAATAATTGATGTAAAGAAAATAAAAAAGGGGGGTTTTGGGTAAATTCAATTGAGATAACAAAATAAAATTAAACTAACACAAGCAATTTATCCAAAATAGCTAAAAATGATGAGTGATAAATATGTAAAACTCGATTCTTTGATTTAATCTCGACCTATGCACATTTCAATATATATCATTGCATTATTGTCCTCACACCTATTTCCAAACTATTGGTCATGAATTAACAACAAGCTCTGTTAATCTCAAATTTTCCTTAAGTCATAGTTAATTAAAAAAAACTCTTTAATTAACCCTAATTATCGGGAAACTGAGAATAAGCTTTCTAAGTTTATTAGGACAGTCCCATTATAAGTGAAGAAAATGGACCAATATAAGCAACAATCACATAAGCTCGGATTATTTAACTTATGCTACGTTATCTTTAATGATTCAACACCATTAGTAGCCACATACGACCTTTACCACGACTATTACGTATCGCATTCAAGTTCTAGCAATGGGTTTTCATTAAAAACAATTCCATAGAGCATCAAAAGCAGTCTTACATAATACCCAATCATTAATCTCAAGATAAAGTAAACAATCTAAAAAGAGGGAAAGAAAATGATACATAATGATATTATGCTTAGTGAGCTCCTCGATGTCGATTGCACCTTCGAACTAGTGTCAGGAAGTTAGCCTTCCATCTTCTCTTTTAAGCTCCGAGCATCAACCATCATCACCTCTGTTGGTGTTTAAAGACAAAGAGAAAATGAAAAAAACGAGGTTTCGTTTTTATCCTGAGAGAGCCCTTTTTATTGTCAAAACATTACCTTTATAGTTAAAAACTAAGGTAAAATGGGATAACTATCCCTTCTCATGCCCTTGAGAATGGACTCACAGGTGTGACATGCTTTGTCACACCTGTGAGTGTGTGTGTCACGGGCATGACTAGTGTATCACACCGGTGACAAATTTATCAAGGTTGTGACAAACCCTTTCACGGTTGTGAGAGGTGTTGCATGGACTATACACACTAATGTGTGGTTATAAGACTCTTCTTCCTTTGTTCTTTACTTTATATTCTATCTTGTCTCTCACTAATGTGTGGTTATGAGACTCTTCTTCCTTTGTTCTTTACTTCACATTCTATCTTGTCTCTTCTTATTTCAATCCACTTCTTCTTTTTGCTCCATGAATTAATAGAGGGTGGACATTGAGAAGATGGTTTCAATGAATATGCTTTCAATTCACTTTAGCTCCTTCACTTCTGAAATGTACCTAAAATCAAATATGAGCTAAAGTAAGCATCTTAAGCATTTCTAAGGCATTAATCACTAAGTGTAGTAAATCAAATGAATCAACATTTAAGCACATATCAAGTTCCCCTACACTTAGCTTTTGATCGGTCTCGAACAAATCGTCAAAATCAAAATCGCAAACTAAAACTCTTACTCATTTTCCATAGTTCCTAAGAATAGATAATCATAAGTAAAGATGAATATTTTTGAAAACCTATAGTAATAACTCAACATTCAAAGCTTCTACTCATGATCAATTAACATTCACCCCCTTAGAAACTAAGTAATCTAGAGGTAGACTTGGATAAAAGGAATTTAAATAAGATATTTCCACAGGTACACTTAAATACCATTCATGATTATAACAATCCATAACTTTACATATTATTTCATTTCTCTACCACTAAAAGTCACATGCATAATCATTAATCAATATACTTTTCTAGGGTTGTAATGTGGGCAAGGGTAAGGTGAGATGTATTTTAGGTAATGTAGCATAAAATCCATCAAGTTAGTGAAGCAAAAATAATACTCAATGAGATATCAAGTACACAAGTTAACATTCATTCAAAACTGAGTACCGTCAGCTATAATGAATGCAACAATTATATTTCACAACTCAATTTAGCTATCACACCATACCACATGAACATAACACAAAGAGTGCTCCATCCAAAACAGCATCTACCTTATATACAATATATTCAAACCACCCATTCAATACAACTTTAGGAGAAAGGACTAATCATAAATAACTTTGCAAAAGATATGCATTTCCTCTTTGATATTTTTATTCAAAAATTTTTTCTTTCTTTTCTTTTTCTTTTTCTTTTTCTTTTTTCTTTCTTTTCCTTTCTTTTCATTTAAAAATTTAAAGAAGCTAAATCAACATGGGAATTCCATTGACAAGACATAAAATAGCATCACAACAATAACCATCCCACACATATGCACACCCCCACGTTTATACTTTTGTACATCCACAATCATCAATAATCAAGAAATGCTCCACTACCTTTAAGACTTAAGTAGGATATTTGGTTAGATATAAAAGCATGTAATTTGGTTTATACAAAAAGAAAGGCTAATAAAGCTCAAAGGGGGTTAACAAAGGAAAATTCATATAAACGGTAGGCTATTTGGCTATTATAGTTCGTAAACGACAAAGAATGCCTAATCATTTTCATGACAGTGCCTGTGATAAAAATATGGTCCTGAATAGAAAACCAAAGCAAAGCCATGATGTACATGTAATAAAGGTGACTCATATCAAAAGACAGTGAGACTGATATAGATGTGTCAGTCTAATACGGCTCAAAATCTCACTAGTTTTTTTTGTCTACCACTAGCAGCACTCTTCTAAGTATAATGCATATTAACCAATCACAAGAGAAAAAGTACATGGTAAAGTTTCCATGGATTTTTCTAATCAATTCACACTCTAATTACGACTATATAATCTTAAAAGCAATAGAAAATAAGAAAATTTTTTATTTTGTTTGTTTGATTTTGAAAACTACCTAAGAAGACACACAAGCAACAATTAAGCTAAAAAACATGCATAAAAACTAAGATCCCCACCCCTACACTTAAAACTTACATTGTCCCCAATGTAACATCAAATGTAATAATTGAAGCATTTAACGAAAATAGTAAATGTGAGAATGTAAATAAACAGAAATTGATTTCCCTTGGGTTGCCTCCCAAGCAACGCCTTTGTTTATTGTCGTTGGCTCGACTCCTTGTTACTTTCATCAAGTGACAACAGTCACATCTTCTAGCATTAAAACTTCCAAATCCTCTGTTTGGAAGCCTTTATAATACGACTTCAAATAATTACCATTCACTTTGAATGTCTTGTCGATTTTTAGCCTCTATATCTCTACTGCACTAAAAGGAAAGACATGAGTAACAACAAACGAACTAACCCAATGGGAACACAACTTACCTTCCAACATGATTAATAATATATACAAGAATATATTAGGTAATGCTTAATCATAACTAAATATAAGAAAGACATAATTATATATAAATATAAACAATTAAGTGCAATACTTAAGCAATTAAATGATTAAGGATAAGCGATCATAAAAATAAATGACATATAATGGTTGATTCTTCCTCAAAATACATCAAATTTTAAAAATCCTTTTTAAAATTCAATCCACTAACTTTTTTTTGATGGCTTAAGAATTAACTACTACAACTTCTATTTTTCAAAGGCTTGAGACAAACCTTATAGCAATCTTCCATTTAATAATGAAGAAAAATAATACAAAGCTCAAATGATTATAACTCTCTAAAACACTCTAAATTGTCACAATTTTTATGAACAATCTCAAGTTCTAAGCAATTATCTCATTAACTATGTTTTACATAAGTGCATGATGTAGTTGTAATAAGCACACAAGAGATAATTGAATGGTGGTCAACTATAAAGCATCTAAATGTCAAAGTGAAATGGTGATTTTATCTTTCACTTTCATATCTTGTTATAGCTATATGGGATGAGAGAAACACATGGATTTTTCTTGATACTAGTTACAATAAGGAGTTATTTGATAGGAACCTTATGCAAAGAATAAGACTCCACATAAATGTTTTCAAGCACAAATTTTAGCTCCTTCATTATCTTATCAACAAATAGAGTCCATAATTTTTTAATGCTTATAGAAATGGGATAAAGGCAATAGTTATGCAATGATTCATTTAGAACATTGTATTATGTGAGCTCCCTTAATGGAGCCACTTGACTTGTAAGTTAAAACTTCTCTTGTACAATTTTTGATTTCCTTTCAAGGCTTAATTTATTTCTAATTTCTTAAAAAAATAAAGGGGATCAAGGGTAAATCTTATGAAGATTGCTTCATAACTACCTACTATTCTTAAAATTAATAAGCTAAGCCAACAATTATAAATGATTGAATGAGAAAATAAAGCAAATAAAAAATTTAAACACTAAGAAAAGCAACTATCAAGAATATACAAATTAATGAATTAACTAGATTTAAGTATGGAATCCCCTATGAATTTACTCTTTTCAATTTCACACTATCTTAATGAATTACTATAATTTCTTAGACCAATAATAGTTCCTAACTTAGATTATATTATCTAGACATAGACTATTTATAGGTTAATCAACTGAAATCCATTTTCAATATAGACAACTAAGAATGCTCTAATTAGTTATATGAACTCTCTTGATAAATTTTTGCTAATCAAAGAAGATCTTGTAACTTTCTTTCGAATAGCTCACCCTTAACCCTCTTTATCTATGATGTGACCTAAACATATGTCTTGTCTCTTAAAACTTAACGCATGAAACAAATATCGAATTTTCTACTTTCACTTATTTGATTAAATCGATATAAAAATAAGGATAAATAATAAGAAAAATATTCATTAAGCAAGAAATCATTTGATGCATATTACTTCTTAGATCCATCCTACCCAAATATATATCCTTATTATTTCACAATCACACAAAGAAAATTAACACAAAAATAAGAAAATAATAAGATTCAAATATTGAAACCTTGGAATTATTATTGAAATATTCCTCTATCATCAAAGAATAATGTGTTTTTGATCAAAACCATTGCATAAAAGCTTTAAAATGGCTCCAAAATATTTCTTGATCAAAAAACTCTCTTTTTCCTACTACCTCTTTTTTTAAAAACCCAAAACCTTAACTTTTAACTTTTAATGAGATACACAGCCTTAAATACGGGTTCATTTTTCTGTTCATTTTTTATAAGAAATTATCCAAAATAGTAACACCATCATAAGAACTTGAATGAGACCAAGTAGGATACCATGTTCTTCATCTATAGAGTAATATGGGGAGTGTCCCTTTGAGCATAACCCTTAACACGGTGGTACCTAGGATGTTGTATTCTATGTTCCTTCTTCATTTCTTTCATAATTGTTCCAATTAATTCAATATTTCTTTAATTTTACTTCTTTTCCATGTATCGGTAGAAATAAGACCTAAAATGGCAATACTTTCTAAAATAAAATATCAAATCCTTCAAAATCATCCAAATGTAAGTGATATACCACAAAATAGTGCTAAAAATAATGTATGCCTAGAATACATAAAACTCACCTATGACCAGCATACATAAAACTCACTCACACTTAAGCATATTTATACGTGTATCCATCATAAAGTCCTTATGATCGATATATGTGGAAATACGTACATAAACATCCGTTGCAACAGACCTATCATAAACAGTTAACAGGTTTTCCTCAAACAAGCATGGAAGGTCAGAAAAAATGTCAACCCATACACATCTAACATAGAAACCTAATTCTCCATCTTCCAAATACAAACACAAACAAAAACCATACACCATACACCATACACCATACACCATAAGCATAACACAAAACTCGCATAAACTCCTAAATGTAGAAGTAAAACAAAGCTGAAGAAGGAGGGTTCTTGAAAATAGAAAAGAAGAACAATAATAACACAGGTAACGACGCTTCTTCGAGGTGAAGATCACAATGGAGGGAAGATGCTTCTTGGATTGTGAACTAAGAGGAAATATGACAATTAACAAAAAATCGAAGGGAAGTTTGTTTTGGTTTTAATAACCTAGTACAAAACGATGTCATTTGTAGTTAAAGAAAACATCTTCGTTTACGATTAATTCAGAAGAGATATATACCAACAGGCATCAATTAAAAAAATTGTGGCCAAATGGTGGGACATTACCATTTGGCTTGACCTCTAGTAATGGCATTAATATAACATTATTAATTACCATATATAATTATATATATTGCAATGTAATGAAGAAATAATTGCAATATAGTAAAAAATGGAAATCAATATAAAAAATTAATAAGATATTCTTAATAATCAAATTTAATAATATTGAGAATGATTATATGTATAAAAAAAAATTTAGTTAACAACAATTTTATTTTAGAAATTTAAAAAAAAACCCCAAAATTAATTTTTATTTTGATTTTAAATTTAAATTTAAATTAATTCTTTTAATTAATGTCTTTTAAAATATAGGATTTCACAATTTTATGTGGTGTGACAAAACTCTATTTACTATACACAAATTGGGTGACATTGTATAGAAATTTTATATTACAAAAACATTCTATAAATATAAAAATCATAATAAATTAATTCTTCTTATTAATGTCTTTTAAAATATATGATTTGACCACAAAGCTCTATTTACTATATATAAATTCTATACTATTTTATAGAATTTGTATATTAAAAAAAATGGTAAATACAAAAATAATATGCAAAATCAATATATATTATAACCATTTGGTGTACGGAAATTCGTTGTCAAAATCTGTAGATCATTGCTAAATGATTAACGGTGGATATATATTCTACGACGTTTTAAAAAATCGTCACTAAATGTTGAAATAATTTAAAAAATATAAGTAAACGACATTGTTTTAATCATTTTTGGAAAGGTTGTCTTCCTACATACATTTAGTGACGTTTGACAAAAGCGTCGCCAAATGTTGGAACGTTTAAAAAATGAAAACAACATTATCTCTTTTAGGAAGGAAATGACGTCGTTTCCTTAACACGTTTAAACCAAAAGGTCGAAGCCTATCTTCTTCCTCCACGTGCCCTGATTTTGTCCGCTACCTTTTTTCCTACCATTCTCTCGTCTCCAATCCTTCATCTTCATCGTTGTAAGTTAAGGTAACGTATGTTTTCTATTCTTCCTTACCCCCTGATGTTGTTACATTTATTCCTTCATCTTCATCTTTGTGTTCTGTTGGTGTTGTAATTTGCGTATATGTGATGATGTAAAATGGGTGTTGTGTTCCGTCGATGTGTATTGTGTTTTGGTTGATGGTGATTGGTTTGTTTGATAATAATGCAGATGGTGGCTTGTCTGATGCATCCATAATGGGTTGATTCAAGGTGAATATGGGTAAGCAAGGATGTTTAAGACTGTGTATTAGATGTTCGATGAAAGTTTTGTTAGACTTTTTTTTCACTTTTGTTGAGTACAGATTGTTGTTATCCATTTCCTAAGACCTAAGTCTTCACTGTAGGCATTTGATACCCTTCTTTATCAAATAATTGAATTGCTAGCATTATCTAAAAAGAATGGAGCTAGAACATTTACTATATGCTAGTCTTTCTTTACAAATTTTTAATTTCAAGCATGTTCTTCAATTTAAATATTCATAATGGCATTAGTCTTATGTTGATCAATATGAAGGACTTAATGAATAATGAACCCTAAAAACTTTCTTGTTAATAATATGAAAGCAAACTTTATCAAATTCGTCTTCAATTGAAAAAAATTATAACCTTTGAAACTTTATACAGGTATTCAAGGTGATCCTCTTGAAATTTAAATCCACTAACTAGTCATCAACATAACATTAAACATTATTATGAAGCATGTCAATAGAATGTTTTTGTATAGCCCATTGGCATGTGGCACAATTTTTGTTTTCTCTATAAATTTGTTGAATGGGTTGATTAAAGGTGAATATGTGCTAGGAACCTTGTTTTACTACCGCTTATAAGATGTTTGACTAAAGTTCACTTTGAATCTCTAATGTCACTCTCAAATCATCCTCCTCTCACTTCTCAGTCTCTAGCGAAGTTTTCATCACTCACAAATTATCGTGAGCCCATTACTGTCACAAAGTTGTTAAAAAGTTATTAACAGTAAGCTACTGTTTAAGTTCTATTCTTCTTTTTTCTATTGTTAATAAACCTAAATTCTAACTCAATTAATTCTTTTTGGTTAAGCTCTCTACTTGTTTTAGTGTTATTTTACTTTTGGTTAATTCATTTTTTGATTTGATCATATAAATAAAGTGTAGTAATGAGAGGCAGTAGTTTATGAGCCCTTATAGGATCAACATTCAATTAGTACATTTGCTAACGTGTTTTTGATATTTGACTTATGTTTATGCAGATTGTTGATATTTGAGTTATGGTAATGCAAAATGTTGATATTTGAGTTATGTTTATGCAGATTGTTGATGTTTCAGTTTTGTTTATACATATTGTTGATATTTAAGTTACGTTAATGTGGATTGTTAATGTTTGAGTTATGTTTATGAGGATTGTTGATGTTTCAATTTTGTTTATGCATATTTTTTGATATTTGAGTTATGTTAATGCGGAATGTTCATTTTTGAGTTATGTTAAGGCGTAATGTTGATGTTTAACTAATGCTTATGCGGATTGTTGATGTTCGAGTTATGCTTATGTGTATTGTTGACGTTTAACTTATATTTTTGCGTAATGTTGATATTTGAGTTATAGATATTTAGTATAATAGCAACTGGTAGAAACAAGGGAAAGAAGGTGGCAACTTTCGAAATTGCTCCTCCCCCACAACAACCAAATAAATCTAACCCTATCTAAAAATAATCACTGACTTTATTCACCAATGAAGCAAGCATGCAATAACCTCTATCTACCTTAACTAGCGTTGAGGGATCTTAAGGTCTGTTAATCTTTACCGCCTATAATTAGACTTATGCTAAAATATATATTTACATGTTTAATATGTTTTTTCTTACCATTATTATTTTATTATCAGGTTCTAATAACGTTATCAAAAAAAGAGGTTAAGGTATCACTAAAGGTTATAAGTTGCAATGCATGTATGTTGTAATAAATAACAAGTTGTCTATGCATATTGATACCTCACAAGCTCTTCCTATTGACAAGATTCAATCGACAAAATTATGAAGTGAGTTAGGGGGCATTGTCAGGACAAAATTGCCTTGCCTTCAGCTTGCCAAGTAGCTGAAGCAAGTAAACTTGTTACAGAATGCTTTGGACAAAGTTTCAGTAAAATTTTAATTTATTTAATTATATGCAATTTTGTTTTACTTATTAAAGATTAATTTAACTTCTGTTTGTTGTTCAGAAATGAAAATTAATATAGTCGATATCATGAATCCTGAAGTTTCAAGCTGTGTGAGTTCACTGTTGAAACAAAAGGCCAAGGGTCATTATTATTGATTACATAAATACTACAAATCCTTTCCTTTAGATGAGGAGGCAAAGAGACATGTTCCTGAATGAGTGACTATAGAAAATTGGAGTCAAACGTGTGATTATTGTACCTGTGCCAATGTTAACGTTTGTCTTCTTTCTCTTTAAAATTGCTTCTATTAATCTTGGTACACAATTTAATGACTGTTTCTTTTCTTTATTTAGGAAAATTGTGAGAAAGCCAAGGTTAATAGAGTAAAAATGAAAACTCCTCACAACACGAACTCCAAATCATTTGTTGTCGTACGAAATGAATTTGTAAGTTCTTTGTTTAAAAGTTATAATTATATCAGTAAATACAATATTATTTATTGTGTTTCAATTCTTTTTTCATAAAAAAAAGTCGGAACGAACTACATGCAGAAGAGTGTGATAGGATCATACTCTACAAACTGACACACTACAAAGAAGGTAAAGGCTGGATGCCTAAAAAAGCGCAAAATAATTATGTAAGTATAAAAATTTGTTTAAATTTTGGAGTTTATTTATTTATGTAGTACTAAGTAATAATATTTGAATTAAATATTAATTTTATTTTTAAATTTTAGAATAAGATGCAGGAGTTATTGTAAAGATCATTGTCTACTAGAAATGAGTCAAATGTAGATGACATTTGCATCAACGTGCTTGGTACAAGATTCGGCTATATCAAAGGTCTTAGGTTTGGCCCTAAGCTAACTATTTCATCCTCATCAAGATCAGCATATGTTGACTGTCTTCAAGAGGAGAACCAGTCGCTTAAGGCTAAGTTCACATATATCGGAATGCATTAAATCAAGCAATTTTGTATGTCTTTCAACTTTAGGAAAAGGAAGTTTAGTTATCTTTGCTTGTATGCATTTTTCACATTTCTTATTCACTTGGCCCTTATAAAAGATTAGTCCATTTTTAGACATATATTGAATCACTTTACTAATATTTCCTAATCTACTATGCCATAAAGAATAAGAAGCATCAACCAAATAAAGAGAAACATCATTTACTTTATTAAAACTAAGCTTACACTTGCCATTACAAGAATATCCTTTTCCTAAAAAAACACCATTCTTAGACAAGATTACATTGTTTGACTCAAGTACAGCATTTAAGCCCTTCTTGTTCAAGATATCTGCAGAAACAAAGTTCTTGATCACATTTGGAACATGAAGAACACTACTGAGCACCAACTTTTGCTGGAAGTGAATAGCAAATGAACATCTCCCTTTCTATGCAACTTGGCTTTCACATCATTAGCCATGACCACTTCATGTCCTTCAAGAACTTTATAGTTCTTGAATTGGTCCTTATTATTGCACACATGAATTGTGCACACATGAATTGTCACACTAGAATCATACCACCAATCCTTTGAAGGAATTGATGTTGCCATGTGAAGTTTCGTCACGGTACCAAGAGTTAAGGTTGCCACAATTTCTACACATTCGTCAACAAGGTTAGCACTAGGAACATTGTTTCCTTTTTGCTTCTTGTTAGATCTATATTTGGTTTAGTAGTGCCCTTTTTTTCCACAATTGTAGCAAACCTGCTTCTTTTTCTTGTCTTTAGCATTAGCATTTTTAGGTTTCTTCCTTTTAGAATTATTGGATTTCTTCTCATTCACAAAATTCATCTTTGGATCTCCTTCCACTTCTTTTCTTTAAAGAATTCTTACACCTTCTTCAATTCGAAGATGCTTTAAAACACTAGCTATAGTTAAAATTTTATAAGTATGCAATAACTTCTTTTGATAATCATTCCCAGAAGAAGGCAACTTAGCAATAATTGCCCCAACTTGTAATGATTACAAAATTTCAATACCCAAGTCTTTAAGTTTTGAAATAATCACTTGTAAATTGTGGATTTGATCCATAAGAGAGGAACCATCAATAAATGTAAACTCAAAATATCTTTTAATAAGAAATTTATCTGTGCCTTTCTTTTGAGATGCATATTCATGTTCAAGCGACGCCCAAATCTCCTTTGGAATCTTCACGGTTGTGAAGAGATCATAAAGGCTATCTGAGAGGGTGTTGAGAATGTGACCTTGCATAGCAATTCATCTTCTTGGCACTTATCTCGTTCATCCTTCCTTGTGTCAACTTTACCCTCCTTTGGAAGAGGAATTGCAGGAAGAATGAGATCAAATACATATGCAATTTTCAAAGTAGTGAGGAAGAACATCATCTTGCATTCCAACGATTGAAGTTGGTGCCGTTTCCATCAAGGCGATCTAACTTCATAAAGTCTTGGTTCATCATTTCGGTTTCTTGAATGGACTCCATGATAGCAACAAATAACACTTTAAGATTGTAATAGAATGGGAGTTGGAAGTTCACAAAACAAAGGATGAATAATGAATTAAATGGTGTTGCAGAAAATTGAGAGAACTTGAGATCAAAACACAAAGTTTAAAGTGTTCTAAGCGTGTTGGACACTTTCTTTAAAGTGTTCTTTGCCCCCACTATACTTGCAAATCGTGTTAAAGGCAAATTACTCTAGGATACAAAGAATACAAGAATATTTATGTTACAAGAGTATGAATGTTCTTCAAGAATTATGAATGCAGAGATTGTGTTGGTATAATTGTTCAAAACTTTTTAATTTCGACTAAAACTCATGTATATATAAAGTTTTTAGAACAGTCACGTCTGTTCATGACAAGTCATAACTTTTAGAAAAGAAACAACCCTTCAAAATAGTCATGTCTATTCACGACAATTCACAACTCTTAGAAAAGAAGCAATCTTTTAAAACAGTCACGTCTGTTCACGACAAGTCACAACTCTTAGAAAGGAAACAACCTTTCATAATAGTCTAAGTCTCAACTTTAAAAAAGGAACCAACCTTTCATTTCTAAGTTTGACTTTGACTACTTATATTACAAACTAATTTCCAACGGAAGGAATTGAACCCCCAAAGAGAAGAGGAAGCTTGAAAGATGAGAATGAGGCTGAAGGAGATGGAGTGAAAACCTTCTTTGAAGTGTACTCGTCGGAGGTGGGATCAGTAGTCAGGAACTTCCCTGTTAGGGGAAGTTCAGAAGCGGGAGACACGGGCAAAAAAGGTACCCTAAGATTTAACTACAAACGGAAATTTGAAAAGGTCATGAGAGGAGTAAAAAGGTAAACTTGTTAGAGAGAAGTCAGAGAGCGAAAACTTCCTAATGGGTTAGTTTTAGCTGGAATTGTTATGCAGTCAAGTATAGAGCTCGAAGATAATGGAGAAAAGGATATCCATCGGTACACTGAAATTGAGAATGGATGCGGCTATAACTGGGGATACAAGGCGTTTTTATCCTTGATTGCAATAGATTATCGGAAAACGTTAATTGCAATTACGGATTTGGTGAGTGGTTATTGCGAGTCGAGTGTGCGAGGCTATAGGTAGATTCAGGGCAACGCAAGGCATGAATGAACCAGGTATAAGGAGGATCATTTGGTACAGCACGATTGTGCCATTAATGGCCAGTGTGAAGAGAGCTCAAAATCGAGAGCTACTATCATGAATGTGAAAGTGGTGGTCGTGGATTTTTTGGATTGTACTTATATTGGAAGGCAAGCTAAAAAGATTTCGCATATGAATTAGCAAAACTCAATTGTAGGAATAGAGACTATCTGCATCAAAAGGCATTGAATGTGACTGTTTTTAATGAATTACAATGATTTTCAAATGGCTCGCCCTAAATATATGGTATCTTGCGTCCCTTTTTGATAATGGAAAATATTGGATTGCATATACGAAGTTGTTGAACAAAAAGGACATTTCATCTACTATAGAGGATTTGATGTGTAAGAAGCCATTTTCTTAGGAGTTACCCGACTATGAAGTATCAGAGTTGTTGGGAATTTACCGTTGGGGTCAAGAGGAGGTTCCACCGCTTAAGCTGACATATCCTTACTTAGTTGATGGAACACAAAATACCGATCATTGATAAGGTTTAACAAGTTAACATTATATAACAGTACTGGCAAATAATAGATACATGATTGTCCGCATTTATTACAGTCAGGATAAAGAGGAATCCATGGCGTCAATGCTGATGTTGACTATACCATATCATAAATATTAAGAGGAGGGTGTGTCTGTGTGTGTGAGAGAGAGTGAGGGAGAGAGAGAGAGAGACAGAGAGAGGAGGGCAGAGAGAGAGGGAGAGAGTTTGTGGTTCTCTGGGGCCATTAAAGGCATTCAGTGTTGCATATGGTTCAGATTCAGAAATTGAAGACAGATGGAGAGGAAGGCAATAACCACAACATAAAGCAACCATATTCAGAAAGAAAGAAAAACACTTCAAGGAAAGGTTGTACTCCTGGGTTACCCTTTCTTCTATCTTTCACCTTTTAAATCCTCTCATCGCTTTACTTCCTCTTTCTTAATTTCCTTACAGTCTCTGTTCTGTTCCCTAGCTAATTTAATTTCCCTTGAAAGACCGTCCTTGCTCTAGTGATTTCAGCCGAAAACTTCACTAATCAAGAAATTAAACTACTGACCACCTAAATTTGGTTGTCTTGTGTTGGCTGTCATATATATAAAGTCCATTCAATTCAATCAGAATGCTAAAATTTTAGTTAAACAAAGAGTTCACGAGATCTCTCAACTTTTAGAAAACCTAAGGACAGAAAAAGTACCAAAAACTTCTTCATCACTCGACAGATACAAGTTTTCAATCAGAGAAGAGGCGTAAGTGGCAAATGGAATTACTGTAATTTTGTTTCGTTCTTGCCTTGAATTGTAAATTCCAAATGTAAACAGTCGCATACCTTTGTCCACATAATTCACAAAAAGAAAAGATAAGACGAGTGTTTGTGATGCAGTATAAGTCAGTAAACTTCCTAACAAGTATTAGGGTACTAAGTGATTGAACCTTTTCATACAGAGGCAAAGATGTTTGAACCTGCAAGTTCTCCTGCGTCTCACAATGCATAAGAGAGACATGCGCAGAGGTAAAAATGCTTAAACATGCAACTTCTTCTGCGTCTCACAATGCATAACACGACATACCCAGGCAGAAACAAAGTTCCTGTTCTACATGTCATTCTCTCCTCTCCAACGTGGAACGAATTGTGAAAACTAAAAACTGAGGGCGTCCATGTCGCTTACTAGATGAAAATGCGATGCTAATGGATTGCCACTAAGAAATGGGATTACTTTTACATACTTTGACCATTTTAGATCAGCACTGGGACCTGTTCCCGCCAGCTTCCGCGTGATTGAAATATTGTTCTTTCACCTAAAGGAGCTATGTGAACCGCAAGACATTCGCTTCCGAAATGCTAATAACAGCATCTACGCTTCAAATCATACATAGGTTTAAAATACATTAAAAAAAAGTGAATGGTTAGGACGTCGGAGTTGTAACACGGAAAGAGGTCAATGACAGAAAAAGAAATACCTTACCAGAAAAATAGAACCTCGAAACGTGAAGTTGTAATCATAAACTAAGACCTCACAGGCAATCGGTGTTGAGTTAAACACCAAAATTCTTTGAATGGTTTTATGAGTTCAAAAAAGTAGCAGCCATGAATGACAAAAGAGAAAAGCAAATAAATAAACAGAAAAGGAGCGGATTGAACAGCTCCAACAATCAACCACTATCCAGAACAGAAGTGAGCATGAAACTAAGGAAGAGATATCACAGAACTATAGCTGATATCAGCATTAAGCTTCTTAGGCGTAACAAGACAAAATATTAATTTGCAAGTGTTCATCAACTGTCGTGCATCAAGACATACTTATATGAAAATCTTAATAACAATGAAGACGAAAAGCATGAAACCCTAGTGTTGTAGAAAGTGAGATATTAAAAAGAAAAAGCAATTGTTGTGCGGTGCAGAACAGAAGGGTCACAAAAGGACAGAGAAGAATCTTGAGAAGCCATAGTGAGAAGTATCTAATCCAATGATGAAACTGAACTAGAAAGAAACATAAGCCTCCGATCCATAAAAATCAGGGACAAAAAATGATGGAGTAATGATGATTCTTTTCCTCTTAGGTCAGGGAAAAAAAAAAGAAAAAAGCAGTCAAAAAGTCTTTCATCATTACACCAATCTCCTCATGTCAAACGGCCCTAAAACTTGCATTAATGACCAAACGCGCCTTTTAAGAAGTCATCCACAATCACACAAAATATCAAAAAGATCCTGGAAAACATCTAACCTTGGAGCAGATCAGCGAGGCACAACTAATGCTTAAAGAGATAAGTTAAAGGGAAAGCAACAATTGAGGGGAATGAAGCCTGGTCCGACGTCACTAAATATAAGTCCCAGTGAAGTAATTTCATTCTGGGTCTGTCAGATAATCTCTGATAAAAGATTAAAAAAAAAAAACCATAGTTAGTGACCTCGAGCCAGACAACATTCCCCTCAAAAGGTATGAGCTTCCATATCTAATGCTTCACATATACACAATCAACCTCCAAAAGAGTTAAAGCTCTCAACTTTAAACAACACTTTGAGAAGAGAGAAGTGAAAGGAGGGGTTAGCGGACTTGTTGTAGGTGATTATAGAGATGAATGGGTTGAGATTGAAAGAGATAAAAAGAGGCGGAGGAGGTGAAAAGGACAAAGAAAGTAATAAAAGTTGCAGACTCTGTTGACTCTAAATCTGGGTCCTTGGGTCGAGGTCGAGAGAAATGACCAAGATTCTTTCTCCCTCTCGCTTTTATCGCTCTCGTGTGTCACAGCTTTGAGCTTTCTCTGCCATGCAAGATGTATAGAAGAGCTCAGACCCCACTCATATTATCTCTATCTAGAGGTTTTATGAAATATCATCGTGACCTAATGACACCAACATGATGTTATTTTCTTCTTTTGGCAATAATTTTACCAAATATTAGTCTTTAACTAATCCCATTTTTCTCTAAATCTTAACAGCTAGCATAAACCCCATCAATTTCATTTTTATTTCTTATCACCATGACCTCGATCATGATCATCATGCTTTTCTATCATGGTTATGATTGGGAAGGAGAAAAGATAATCCAAATATGAGTGGGAGGATTAGTTGAACTAATTCACCGACCCTTATTCAATGATCATTTTAAATATAAATATTGAATTTATTTATATTCATGATCATCAAACACAATATAAATCGACTTTAAATGAAATTAGTAGATAGTGTGAATAATATTTGGTAATTAAAAATGTTAAAATACACGTACAGATTATAAAATTTAAGACAAAAGTACTGCTTCTGAGCTCGCGAGAGCAGAGAGTGACAGACAGACGTATATAAAAGTTGAGTGGTCAGCTTACTGCTTAAACCTCAGCGGTTCTCTGCTCAGCTCCCACCTATTTGACATATCAGATTCATTTATTATACCCCAAACACAAAATGAAAGTTGAAAGAAGGTGTGAGATTTTGGAATTTGGATGCAGTGGGAACTGGGTGTGACATTGTCACTGATCACCTCAATAAATACGAGCACATGCCTATAAAGACAGTTCACATTCAATTCTTATGTTTTTAAACAAGGACTATTACTCCAATTTTTCAATAGTAGAATTGATTTAATAATAAAATTGTGATTCAATGGATTACCAAAGTTCATCATCTAAATTCTATATATGTACATTTTATTATCATCAACCATGTAACGAGCCCACGTGATTTGTGCTTTTGTTTTAAATTTTAGTATACAAATAATGGATTAGAACAACCTTTGAGGTAGTTGAAGAGAAGAAAACAAAGAAATCAGTAATGTAGTATTATTTCACGGTGATTGACCAGACAAAGAAATCAGTAATGTAGTATTATTTCACGGTGATTGACCTAACCCAACGTAGCAGACACCAAACTTCACCTAGATCTTTGCTATTTCACAATTCCCACCACACCCACGTTAACGGCATTGTCTCCTCTTTTTTCTGCCAAAAAAAAAAAAAAGAAAAAGAAGAAAACCAATTGCAAATACCTATTAGCGACTGTGTTTTTTTTTTTTTCACGAGACAAATTTTGCATTATTTGATCATCCTTGAAATTAATGAATCTCCCCTTCAGGCCCACATTATTGTCACAGGAAATCATATGCTACAATCGTTTGCTTCTGCTCCTACATCATTTTATATCGCCACTAGTTCTATGGCTCTTCTGTCTTCATCCAAAGTTTAATGAATGCCTATAACTCATTGCACTTCTATTCCTGTGAATCAATTATAAGTAAATTAGTCAATCTTGAAGAGCTTAAAGTTAAAAATTAAAAATAAAAATGCTATACAAAAAATCAGAGACCACATGAATTGAACTTTAAGAAAAAAGTGGAAGAGTAGTTGAAAAGTGAAAAGGTAAACAACCTTTAGTGGAACCTTTTTAGGCAACCCAACTCGGAGCACAGACTTGATTAAAGAAGATACTCTGCAAGCTACGCAACGCAGAATATAGAGCCAAGAGTTTACGTGCTCGTATTTCTTTGTATTAATCTGGAAACTTCAAAAACAATCACACCCCGACATATTGATTTTCTTTTCCATTTACTGTTTGAACTTGTTAGGATTAATGTTTTAAAAACTAAACGAGACATCAAACTGATCAAAGAATTAGTTTAAGATTTAAAAATTCAACTGGTATTAAATTAATATAAAACCAGCATATAATAAATAAAATGTAAAAATTATATGAATGATTAAAAATATAGTATAAAATAAAATATTTTATTGAAATAAAAAATGCTCTAATAATGACTATTAATATATAATAAATCTAAAAATTTAAACTAAGATTAAATTTAACATAAAATTTAAAATAATAATAAAAATAAAACTTGCATTTCTAAATTATCATTTATTTAAAGACTTATAAAAATTTAAGTATCTTTAAAAAAAGTCAATGAAAATGATTCTAACTTCTTTTTTAATGTTCTTTAAACATACTTCTTTATAGTTTAAATATTGTTTTTAACACATTCTTAAATTATCTTAGGCAAAATTACTTATATATACTAATTAATTATTCAATTTATTAAAAAAATCTATGATAAAAATAATAATTAGTTTTTAACAATAATAATTCAAAATTCTCAATTAAACTATGAAGAGATAAATAAATAACTTAAATTTTAACAAATAGAATTTATTAGTGAGATTAAACAAATTTAATATTTTTTAAGGATAAAAATAATAATTCATTTTTAACAATAATAATTTAAACAAACATTTTTAATTAAAATACAAAAAATAAACAAAGAATATAAAATATAAAATATAAAATTTATTAATCAGATTATGTGAGAGACTAGAAAAAGAATAAATAATAAATTCATTAAAAAGTCAAAAATGTATGAAAAGACTTTAGCTATATCTCATCTTAGGAAAGAGAAACTTATGACTTACCTAATTAATACATGAGCTTGAGAAAACCAATAAATACTAACATTTATTTCAATAAGCATCAATAGTACTTCTATCTATCTATCTATTTATCTATCTATTTATCTATCTATCTATCTCTTTACTCTTTTCATCTTCTTCTCCATCATTCATAACAAAATTATTGTTATTTTCTTTTTTTCTTTGTTATTCTTTTTATCAAAATTTCGATTATTCACTGTTCAATAAAATTGGCCGATTTATTACTTAATTTGCTAGTTTTTTCTTATAAGAATTATGACAGAAAATCAGACCAATTTGTACTTATTCCAATTAAATTGATCAATCAAATACATATTTATTTCAGTCAAACTTACCGGTTCGATGCAATTTTAAAATCATTATTTATGATCAATTAATTTAAAATGTAAATTAGAGCTGGAAACCAAACCGGGAGTACTAATATTATAAAAAAACCTTGGATATGGTTGTTTCTCATCTCAACTTTACAAGTTTAACTCTTATTAGAAATTTGAGAGAGGAGGTACCATAACTTTATAAATTTTATATTAATTCAATGTCCTTGATCAGTTGAAAAGATAGGCTAATCGAGGTACTTACATATTATTCTTGAACTTATTGTTGATTATAAAAAATAAAATAAATTATGACCAATTTCCTTTTATAATGTAATTTATTTCATTCGTTCGCATATTAAATATAAAGTAAAGTCAGATATAATTTTGGCCAACATAAAATCGTTTTTGTTTTTTTCTAAAAAATACAAACTATTTTATTTAAATAATATAAAATTAACATAACAAGTGGTTTAATCTGGGAGTGGTTCCTTTTTCTGTTCTTGTTCCAATGAGCCCATGCTTGTCCTAAAAGCCGTTGCCCTAAAGATGAACAACCTACTCGTGTTATTGGCGTTGACCAAAAGTTGACCTGAGTTTTCCCCCCCTCTCTCTTTTCTGTCGTAGACCTCTAAATCAAAAAACTCCTCGACAAATTCAACCACCATTACGTGATATGCAGTGACGAAGTTATACCTCAAATTAAGGAAATTATCCTGCTAATACTCAAAACCCAAACTCGTGACAGTATAAACTGAGGAAGTGTGGAGGTGTCGAGTTGTCTCGCTTCCACTTTTTATTGTTATTTTTTTGCATGTTTATTTAGTATTTGCGCTATTACATAATAGACCCGCGTAGTAGTAATGATAACCAGAGCTCGTATCCAGTGATTAGGGGGCGAAGTAGGGGGCAACAGCGGGCGGGGGTGCAAGACGTAGGTTTACTTATCGGTACTTGGAATGTGGGGACCTTGAACGAAAAATTGTTCGAACTCGTCGATGTATTCAGGAAAAGAAGAGTCGATGTCGTCTGCCTTCAAGAAACAAAATGGAAAGGGCAGAA
>JANQAP020000550.1:1123772-1134767 GCA_026874005.2 Erythroxylum coriaceum | reverse complement strand
TATGAGCATAATATAACTAGTCATAAGGTACCAAGGTTCTTTTGTAAGAAATATACATATACATGGAGATGTATGGGAAACATGTATATTATTAGAATCTAAATTAATTGATTAACAGTCGAATAATCAAGTTCATCACTTGATTATGGTTTAGACTGTAGTATTGCGAATTATCTCCGTATAAGGAAAAGAGTTTACTTCAAGGGAATGATGAGTTTCTTATCATAAAAGTAGTTGACTATCGATAATGGCACTATTAAATGAATCTGGAATCAAGTATGTTTTAAAGAATAAATTGGGCCATTACTTTAATCTTAAAACATACACCTTAGCATTCGTTTATTACGAACTACAATCTTGATGACTAGTGAACTCAGGTGTATTTCGTTATAATTCTTGATATGATCGGAATGGATTTTTACAGGGTATTAATCTAATGTCCGCATGTTGGAATTTTTAATTGAAACATGCATAAGGGAACATTCACTCAAATAAAGAGTTTATAGTGATATCATCACTTCTAGATGTTTTACAGAGATTAGTGATTAAACTGGTGCTAGTAGTTTGATGGACTAGCTACCCATCAAGTCTTAACACCAAGATTAGATCTTGTGTGTTAATCACCATGTAGAGTGAAACGGGATATCTAGAAGGAAAAACCAATATAAGAGCAAAACGATAACTTTACCTTTTATTGTGCGGATGGCTATAATATGGTTCATAATAGAGTTTGCAATTGGACATTGAATTAATAAATTTGAAACATGTTTTTTCATAATTTTAAATAATTTAAGAGTTCAGCCAGTAGCTTTAGTGGAATGACATTTGGTTAATAAGTCGAAATTAATTTTAATGAAATTAAATTAATTTTGGGCTTATTAGGGCTTGAATTATTTAAGTCCAATTAGATTCCCCACTTGGCTTCTGGGAAGGTTATCAAGGAAAGTAAGAAAAATAAACGGAGGTTATCGGAAAGAAAATGAGACAATTTGGAGAGAAATGGACGAACTAGATTCAGGTCAATAAGATTGAAACAATTTAATTAAGAGTTAATTAAATTAGGTTTAAGCCTATAATTAAATGTTGGGCTTACATTAATTAATTGTTAATTATAAGCTCAAAGGAACTTTTAATATTGGGCTGGATTTTTGATTTAATTAATTAGATTAATTGAATTAAAATTTAAAAAAGGAAAGGATAAGCAAAATCGAATTCTACAATGTAGAATTCGGTCATGTTTCTCTTTCTTTGATTTGTTGGCTGGTGTTTTAAAACACCTTAAATGAACATGTTATTATAGCTAGCATCCAAGTATCTTTAAACGGTTTAATAGTTCATGTAATGAATGAAGGTGGGAGTGGAGTTACGTCCATTTGGCAAAGAAAACAAGCTCCTTTAATTTATGAATGAATGAGAGCATGCAACGTACAACTCTTTTAACATTCAAAATGAATGAATGTGGGTTTGTTCATTAATCTCCAGTCACTCACTCTCTCCCAAATGTCTAAGTGTTGGACACATGTTCATTTAGTTTTAATGCAAAATGAACTTATATGGCTGTGCAAAATGAACGTATATGGCTTTTAGGCTCTCCACTTTGGCTTTTGCAAAAAGAATGGTACATGAAATTTTGGCTCTCCAAGCTCTCAAAAACCATTAAGCCATATTACAAAAGACAGGCTCTTCATTTTGTTCTCTAAGCTAGCTGAATATAGAAAAAAGGAGGTCTTATTTTTGGTTCTTTTTTGAACTAGCTGAATATAGCAAAAAGTTTTCTACCTAATTTTTCTTCTCCTTTCCTACCAAAAGATCTTGATGACCAAACTATCCAAGGAGAACAAGTGGTAGATTAGATTGGTTGAGGACACAGTAGTGAGGAGTCGAAGCTGTAGCTAGGACTCGGTAAAAATTTAGATCTTGTTCTTATTATATTTATTTTCCTTAGGCTGTATCATGTATGGATTAAAAGCATGTTGATTTGGTATTTATGTTTCCGCTGTGTTATGATTTCGAAAAAAGTTTTGAAATCTATCGTTTAGCCAAACCAAGCATGTTTTTGTTTTCGATCCAACACTTGAATTATTAAACAATTATTTATTCATTGTAGCTACTTGTCCTCATACATTTGGGAAAGAATTTAGCAGCTATATAACTTATGTTCTCTAAGAATTGATAAGGACTGATCATTTGGATATGTCACATGCATACTATAATCAAAGGATACACGTTCGTTCACAAAATTTACTTTGGCAATGTTATATATGCTTTTTGGAGAGGAAAAAAAACCAAAAAAGTTTTCTCAATAAGATAATTTAGAAGAAAAGGTTCATATAGGAGTTGATAAGCACGAACAGGAAGTAGTTAGTAGCTTATCAAATATATCTCAAAAGTAGTGAAATTGTTGCTACTAAAAGGGGAATTACTTGGTATTGATTATTAAATAGTAATTCCATATTTTTCCTTTTGTATTAGGTTTCCTTAGAACTAGTTAATAAATGTATGGAAATTAGGGATATTTTCAATCTTGAGTAAGGATGTTAACTCTGATCACTACTAATCAAATAAGAGAGGACATGATTGTTGGTGGTGGTTTTGTACATAATTTGGTAATTCAACTTTCCCTGTAAGCATGTAGATCTATAATATTAAGCTAAGGAAAGCAACATTAGAAACCAGGAATACTCTATTTTTATGTCTTTATACTTTTTAAGTATAATTTCTATTTGTTTAGCTAAAATATTTATGTTATTAGCTTCTATGCTTATATTATAAAAGGATTCCTCTTTATTCATTATTCAATCTTTAATTTTTAAAGAAAATCTACCATTAATAATGTTATAGTGGGATACACTAGTTTGCAATTTTCATATTGCATGATATGTACTTTAATGAAGGTTGAGATATATTAATTACTTATTGACAGGCTATGAAATTTGAAATAACTTTCCTATAGGTTTTATCTCTATATTAGTAATTTGGATCTTAGAATTTATTTCTATTTACTTATGAGGATGTTTTCTTAGGTGAATAATATGACACTTTATCTTTTTCCACCTTTAGCTTTTATAAAAAATTTATTAAAGAATATACTTCTATTAATGCCTCAAGAACTGGTTCATACCAATCAAGAGAAATAAATCAATGTTTAAAATTTAAATTCAAGTATATATATATATATATTGTATCATGGTCAAAAAGAAAATCCTTCTATAACCTATAAGGAATGAAATGATTAAAGGTTTATGTTACTTTAGTATAACAAACAAATACATTAAATTATTAAAACTAGAATTGAAAGAAAAAAAAATTCCCATATGTTCCTTTAATTCATTGAATTTTAAATATGTTTTTGGACAATCTTCATTTATGGAGTGAGCTTCATCTTAAAATACAACATGTTTCTAAACAAGTAAATATCTTAGGGTTAGATAATTCCTAATATACATCATTAAAAAAAAGAACTTCTAGTTGAAATTATACTTTCTTTCATTATCTACTTGGTGGGAAACATATGGAGAATTGCATAAATCATAAACAATAAGAGTAGAAAGAAAATGCTCTAAAAACATCTGTAGTCATTCTTTAATTTGAAAGGCAAGAGTCAACTCAACCACATCCCCTTATAAAGATTGATCTTAGGTATGCAACTTTAAGTCTTTGAAATGTAACTTCTTAGTTAGAATATATATATATCCCATGGTCCTTTATATCTTTTCAATATTTTTATATAAAAAGGTTATGGTTTGGGTGTAAATTACCTTTTTTTAATATGAAAATGATCTAATTATTACTCATATGAGTCATTGATGCACATGTTTTATACTGTGTAACTTGTTATGTTCAACTACAACTTTCATTCTAGTTAATGCTACTTTGAGTCAGTTAAATACAACTTTTTAGTTATAAAATCTTTCTCTCAATTTATCTCACATTCCATTGTATTTAATGCTTTTGTTTTAACATAAAAGGATTATGGTTTGTCTAAAAATTGTCCATTTCACCATAAAGAGACTTCATTTGTTACCTATATGAGTCGTTAGTGTTGATGTGTAATCGTGTGTAATTTATTGGGCTAAAAACAACTTTGATTCTAACATTTGCAACTTTAAAGTAACAAATTCGTCTCTCAATTTGCCTCAAAATTCACTACATGTTTTTAAAAGGTTTTTGTTAAAATTGTCACTTTTACCATTAAGAGGCTCCACCTGGTATTCATATGACTTAATACTGAACATTTAATATAATATGCAACTTATGGGACAAAATGTAACTTTCAGTCTTAAATATGAAAGTTTTCAATCACAATCTTTTCCTTTTAATATGTCCCAAATTCTACTGCATCTTTTGAAAATTTTTCACATAAAAGAGTTATGGTTAGTGTGAAAATTGTCTTTTTCATAATGGAGAGGCTCCATCTGTTACTCATATGAGTCTATTGTGCACTTTTGTTACATTATGCAACTTATTGGGATTAAATGCAATTTCTAATTAGACAAAGGCAACTTTGAGTCAATACTGCACATGTGTTATAACGTATAATTTATTGAAGTTAGATCCTATTTAAATAGAAATATCAATTTTAAGTCAGTTAGAAGCAACTTTCTAACCATAACCTTCTCTCAATCTATCTTAAATTTCAATACATGTTTGAATATTTTATTCGGTAAATTATTTCAAAAAATTTAAACTTTGAAAAATATTAAATATATCATAAATTTTCATTTGTAACACTAAATATCATGACTTATAAAATTGTATAACTATCTTTTGTATTGTTATGCTAATGAAAAATATTAACTATGTTGAATTGTAATAGGATATGATATTTTTTAATTATTATATAGCTATTTTTATATAAGGGATCAAAAATACCCTTACATGAAAGAAACTTTCATTGTAAATCATTAAAAAACATGAACTTTCTTTTTCTAGATCTTAGTTTCCAAAATTATTGATTTTGTAAAATCTCCCAAATATTGTATATTGATATAATTGAAGGAAACATGGTAACCAATATTTTTTAGGTCAATTCTTGTATATTTTGAGATTATATATTAAAATATGAATTATTTCATGATATTTTTATTATATAGTGATTTTTGATCTTTGATTTCTACCATTAAATTTTGTCTTATTTTTATTAATTGGTCCCTACATTGTAAAAGGTTTAAATCCTCTTTAAGCATTGATATTCTTTCTCCACTTTGGTCTATAATAAGCTCTAATTATTAAAGACTTTGTTTGCTTATGATGATAAAGGGACTCTTTTACAACAACCACCTACAAGCAGACATGTTTTAGTTATTTCCTTCAGTTGTAGCCTATCCACATATTTGTAGTATTGTAATTCACTAAACTTATGATGGGTGCTTAATTTTGTAGGCTATCAAATGACTTAAGTTTTGTAAGAATCTAGTTGGCTTATGAAGAAGTTGGTATTTAGTATTAAGGCTAAAAATATATTTTAGTCCAAAATATTTGTACCAAAATGTAATTTAGATCATTTTAGTCCATAACAGTTTTACCAAAATGTAATTTAGATCCTAATATTTAGAAAATTTTATAAAGAACCCTAACATTTCAAATCATTTAAATTAGGATTTCAAATAATTGGAATCTTTAACCCTATTAAGGTTCCTCAATTAAGTGTCATGTTAGTGTTAACATTATTTTTTATTAATTTTTTCACTTAATGTATTAGCACTAACATTACTTTTTTTATTAATTTTTAACTTTATGTAAGACCTACCAGTACCACATAACACCTATATAACACTAATGAGCCTACTTTTAAAATAAACTCTCTTTCCTCCTTTTTCCATCATTTCCTCATCAAAGACCCTGAAGATTTTTCAATGAAATGATTTCATTTAAAGACAAACTTATTTATTATATATTTAATCTTTGTTAGTGGTTTTTGAAGAGAATTCTATGAATAATTCCTCATCACAAATGAGGTATCCAAGATAGCATTCACTTTGGAAAGAAACGCCTTGACTATGTTTAGGACTTGTAGCTTAACCAAATAAATATTTTTTGGATGTTAAAGTGGTCAACTTAAGGAAACTCAATTTGAAGTTACTAAAGATTCCAAAGTCTTGCCTATAAAGAGAGGTAATTCTTCATTTGTATATATCCATCATCCAAGGTGCTATCACTTTAAAGAATAAGATTATAGGAGGAGTGTAAGAAGAGTGTTAGATCCTTACAACCACTCGTAATCCAAAAAAGTATTTTCTTGAAGCTTTATATTTTCTAGCCTTGTATTCTGTAGTCTATTATAAAGAAAAAAAATCCTACTATTATTCATAGTGGTTTTTTATGAACTTTATCCATATTAAATATTTGAGAGTTATCATTTTTCTTTTCAGGCTACTATCATTATTTATATAGATAATTTTTTTCGTAATAACTCGTATCATAGTCAATTTCTTTTGGCCACTCCTTATTTGAAGTGAAGATGGATGACAAATTTGGTGGTAGCATAATCAAACTAGTAGCTACAAATTATGGCATACAGAAGACTATGATGAAGGATCTTCTTTGCTATAAAGATCTTTATGTCATGATCGAGCACAAAGGACTCATGCCTGAAGAAGGTGATTAAAACCAATAGAAGATGATGGATTAAAAAGTTCTTAACCCCATTTGGCAGTAGGTAAACATTAGCGTCATCCACCACATCACCAAAGATTTTGAAGCTTATGATGTATGGAAAAAATTAAAGAACTTATACAAACTAAAGAATGCATAAAACAAGGCTTTCATAATTAGAAAGCATGTCAATCTCAAGTGTCGAGATGGTGAAAGTGCTTATCTGCTCTTTAAAAACTTCTAGGAATTGCTAAATTAAGTTGCCACTATAAACTTGACTTAGATGATGAAGTACAAACTTTAATCCTATTGAACTCTCTACTTGATAGTTGGAAGACCTTAGTCAATGAAAAGAGGGCCAGAATTAGAACCAGATAATAACAAAATCGAGATGCTATTGGCAGAGGAAGTAGAGGAAGATCCTGAAGAAAATCAAAGAATCAGAAGAATATTACCTACATCTGCTATTAAAAGCTTATACATAAAAAGAAGGAGTGTGATCAAGCCAAAGAGATAAAAGGAAAATGCAAAGAATAAGAGAACACCATTGTTACTAAATACATAGATGATGCATTCATCACCATTAAGGATGATTGTCTTAATACTTCCTATAAAGACTTTATATGGATACTATACATAGGCACTACTCATCATATCTCACCTTACTGACATCTTTATACCACTTATACCCTTGGAAGAATTGGTCACTTGAGGATGGGAAACAAGTCAATAGCTCCAATTATTAGCTTTGGAGATAGCTCCAATTATTAGCTTTGGAGATATTATGCTCAATATTAACAATGGATGTAAAATGGTATTGAAGGATCTAAAACATGTTTATGATATTTGTATAAATCTTATATTCAGAAATTTCCTCGATGATGAAGGCTATAAATGCAACACCAAAGGAGGAGAATGGAAGCTTAAATGAATTTCACTAATATTGGTGAAAGAAAAGAAGGTTAGAGGACTATTGAAGACCAATGTCAGGTATAATGATATAGAGAGAAATAATAATAATCATAAACTTACACTCAAGTTGTAGCATCAAAGGCTCAGGCATATAAGTGAGAAAGCATTGCAAATCCTCACCAAAAGGAATTTCTTCCTAATTATAAAAGGTAATATAACATCTATAAAATTGGGAAGCAACAAAGGGTTTCATTTCACACTCTTCCCCTTTTATAAAAATTAGATGTTCCTAATTTAGTATGCATTTATATATGCTCTTTAAATGAGATATCTCTTAGTGGAGAATTGTACTGCATCATCTTGATTGATAAACAATCAATAAAGGTCTGGGCATAACCATTAAAAATCAAAGGCATGGTTCTTAAAGCTTTTAAGTAGTTCTAAGTCAAGGTGGAAAGGGAGACTAGCAAGAAGTTGAAAAACATCAAATTAAATAATGATGACAAGTATTAAGCCAATTTGAGCATTATTGATAAACTCAGGGCATCAAGCTTATAAATACTACTCTAAAAATACCTCAACACAATGGCGTAGTAGAAAGGATGAATAGATCATTTATGAAAAAGTTATTTGTATGCTCTCATATGTAAAACTGCCAAAGAACTTCTGGGGAGAAGTAATGATGGATGTTATCCATCTGATTAGTCTCTCTCCTTTAGTCCCTTGTAATGGTGATGTTCCTGGATTCTCTTAGATTGGAAAAGATGTCTTTTATAAACACTTGAGATTCTTCAGGTGCCAAGCATATATTCATATTCCAAAAGATGAAAGAATGAAACTTGATGAAAAGACCAAGGGTGCATCTTCCTAGGCTATAGAGGAGATGATTTTGGATATGGATTGTGGGACTTGAAGAATAAAAAGATTATGAGAAGCAAAGATGTGGTATTCTATGAAGACTAGATCACTAAGGATTCTAGCAAGAAAGAAAGATCTGAGTCCTATACTTTCAAAAATGTAAATCTTGGTCTAATTCCCTCATCTACTTCAAATCTAATTAATGAAAACTATGACAAGCACGAGGAAGTAGAACATGACGATAAGTTTTTCCAAGCCCCATCAACCATTTATACTGAAGAAGAACAACCTATGATAGAGCAACCAAATAAAGTTCCATTAAGGAGATCCAGTAAGCCACCATGACCATCCTGAAAGTATTCACCAAATAAGTATATGCTACTCGCTGATGAATGAGAATCAAAGACCTATGATGAGGTAATGACTCATGAGCACAAAGAGGAAGCATAACATGCTGATGAGTTTGTTCAAGACCTACCAATGATTAATGCTAAAGAAGAATAACTAATGGTAGCACAACCAACAAAATTTCCATTGAGGTGATCCAACAAGTTATGACAAGCCTCCAGAAAGTATTCACCAAATAAGTATATGCCACTCACTAATGAAGAAGAACCAAAGACCTATGATGAGGCAATGACTTATGAGCGCAAGTAGCAATAAGTTAAAGTTATGCAAGAAGAGCTAAAATCAACATAAAATAATCAAACCTATCAGCTTATACCTCTTCTTGAAGGGAAGAAAACACTCAACAACAAATGACTCTTCGATATAAAAACTAAAAAGCAAGCCAAATAGCCACGACACAAGGATAGGCCTATCCTGAAAGTTTTTGGGCAAAAGAAAGGTGTGAATTTTGAAGAGATATTCACTCTAATAGTAAAGATGTTTTCCATCTAAGCTCTCTTAAGATTGGCCGCTACTTTGGATCTTTAAGTTAAATATTTAAATATGAAGTCTGCTTTCCTCCATTGAGATATCGAGGAAGAAATCTACAAGAAACAACTCAAGGGCTTTGAAATTAAAAGAAAGAGAAACTTGTTTACAAACTAAGCAAGAGTTTATATGACCTCAAGCAAACTCTAAGATAGTGGTACAAAAAGTTTAAATTTTTCATGGTAAAACACAACTACAAAAGGATAATCTTTAATCATTGTGTCTACATGAAGAAATTTATTAACAGGTATTTCATAATTTTTTTACTCTACATTAATGATATGTTGATCATTAGACATAATAACAAGAAGATTAAGTGGCTGAAAGTATAGCTTAGCAATTCTTCACTAATAAAATATTTGAGTCTAGCTAAGCAGATTTTAGATATGTAAATTACTAGTAACAAATAAGGGAAGAAATTATGTGATAGTTGTAAGTTGCATGATGTTTTAATAGTAATTTTAGCTTGTTTTTTGTTGTTAATTAATTGATGCATGCATGTTTAGGTTTAGAATTATGTGTGTTAGATATTTGCATTTTGAGTGTTATGTAGATTAGAGCATAAGCTTTAATTTTGTATTTTTGAGGTGCCTTGATATGATTGTTAGTGATTGAGATCAAATATCAAAGAACAGAGAAGATTTGGAGGAAGCCCGATGGAAGACTTAGGGCCACAATCCTAGGCCATGACCGTGGCAAAGACTATTTTAGCTAGACACAATCGTGGCCTGCTTAAGGACAGACATGGCCTGACCTCCCGAACTTAATTTTTCGCAGGTTATTTCAGACTTCTAAACTAGGGTAAAACCTATTTTTTACTCTAATTAGAAAATACTACATAAGACAAAAGAAATGAACTAGAAAGAGAGCTCTATTTGCCATCTTGAGAGAGAACACAAGGAAGAGGGAGAGAAGGAGAGAAAAGAAGGGGAGTTTCATCCAGCTACTATCCAGCCACTCTAACCCAACCATCTCAAGTTAGTTTCTATTTCTTCTTATTATTCATCTTATTTTGATGTATGCTTTAGGTTTGAGGATGTTGAATATGTTGGATCGAAAAGAAAAACATGCAAGATTTGGTGAAACGGTAGATTTAAAAACTTTTTCAAAATCATAACGCAGCAGAAATAATATAACCAATTCAACATGTTTTAGCTATACATGATACGATATAAGGAAAATAATTTACATAAGAACAAGGTGGTAAAAATATACCGACTCCTTGCTACAGCTTTGACTCCTAGCTTTTGTATCATCTCCTTTGTCAATGTATCCTCTCCTTATTGTTATATCCCCTACCAATATGATCTACCACTTGTTCTTCTTGGATAACTTGGTTATCAAGATCTTTTGGTGCGAAAGGAGAAGAAATATTTTTGAGGATATTTTTCTTGGAAGAAAGAATCCAAAAATGAGACTCTTCTAATTCAAGTTTCAGCTATCCATGCATGAGAGGAGAGAGTGAGTTAAAACAAAATGTAAGAACACTTCTTCCTCTCCTTGTCCATTTTAGTTATCATGAAAAAAAGATGTGATGTGCATCCAATGCATCACTTCCTTCTTTAATTAATCATAAAGAAGCCAATAAATGAGACTTTTCTCATTTGTTTAAGATGGTTATATGAAAAGACCAATAACCTAAATGAGACCTTCTCATTTTCGGTTATAGATGAAAGAAGGAAGAGAGAATACATC
>JANQAP020000550.1:1033328-1054406 GCA_026874005.2 Erythroxylum coriaceum | reverse complement strand
GATGGACCCTCTTCCTTCTTTCATCACAAAACTGAAAATGAGATGTATCATTTTAGGTTATTGGTCTTTTCATATAGACATCTTAAAATAAATGAGAAGAGTCTCATTTATTAGCTTCTTTATGATTGATTAAGGAAGGATGTGAAATGCATCATGTGATGCATTGGATGCATTTCACATCTTTCTTTAAGGCTTAATCGAAATTAAGATTGGATTGGTCTTTAAGGCTTAATCGAAATTAAGAATACAAGGGGTTGTTGAATTTTTGTCTCTCTCTCTCCTATCTTGCATGAGATAGCTAAAATTTGCATGAGAGATGTCTCATCTTTGGCTCCTTTTTTTAGGGCAAAATCTCTTCAAGTTTTCTTCTCCTTTCCCACCAAAGGATCTTGTTAACCAAGTTATCTAAGGAGAACAAGTGGTAGATTGGATTGGTCGAGGATACAATAATGAGAAGAGGATACATCACCTAGGAAAGGATACATTACTGAGGATAGGATAGCACAACGAAGAGTTAAAGCTGTAGTAAAGGAGTCGATATAATTCTACCATCTTATTCTCATGTTAAATATTTTCCTTATACCGTATCATGTATAGCTTGGCATATTGATTTGGTTATATTGCTTCCGCTGAAATTTGATTTCTAAAAAAAAGTTTTGAAATCTACCGTTTTAGTCAAATCTTGCATGCATAGGTTTTCGATCCAACAATCACCACCCTAGAGCGATCTTGTCTTGAGGTAACAAGGAATGATGTCAAAGCACAGGGCACTATATTTACATAACTCCAACAAAATCTTGCATGACCTAAAAATCCTCACACATCTTTTACATTACTTGGTGGTGGAAGTTTCTCTATAACTTCTATTTTTACTCTGTCGACTTTAAATCCCTAGTTTGAGATTTTATACCCTAGCATTATCCCTTATTACACCATAAAATGACATTTCTCCCAATTCAGCACCAAGTATGATTCTTCCCTTCTTTGAAGAACTCTGTCCAAATTGCTTAAACACATTTCGAAAGAGTCTCCAAAAACTGAAAAATCATCCATGAACACCTCCATTATATCTTTAATCATATCGACGAAGATAGACACCATACATCTTCAAATTATAGCTGGGGCATTGCATAGTTCGAAAGGCATCCATCTGTACGCAAAAGTACCATAAGAGCAAGTGAATGTGGTCTTTTCTTAATCATTAGGGTATATGAAAATCTGATTGTATCTTGAATATCCATCTGAGAAGCAATAAAACGAATAACTAGTCACCCTTTCTATCATCTGGTCCATTAAAAGGAGAGGAAAGTGATATTTCTTAGTCACCGAGTTAAGTTTGTAATAGTCTATACACATTCTCCATCCTGTGACCGTTCTTATTGAAATTACTTCTCCACTCTCACTTTATATTGCTGTAATTCCACCCTTTTTAGATACACATTGAATTGCACTAACCCATTCATCATCAAAAATGGGATAAATTATCCCTGCATTAAAGAGTTTGATTATTTCTTTCTTGACCTCCTCCTTAATGTTAGGGTTCAACCTTCATTGATGTTCCCTCACTATTATAAATCCTTCCTCGAGGTTTATTCGGTGTAAGCAAACATTTGGGATTATACCTCGAATATAAGAAATTTGCCATCTAATGACTTTCATTCACTTTCTCAAAATTGCTACCACCTTACTTTCTTGTTTCTAATTCAATTGATTTGAGATAATTATCAGTAACGTTTGACTTTCACCTAGAAAGGTGTATCTGAGATGTGAAGGTAAAGGTTTAGGCTCTAATGTGGGTGGTTTTTCTATGGATGATAGTATGGGTGCTTCAGTTTGGATTAATTTATCTTGATGCATTTGAATATCCGATTCCTCCATCTCATCATCTCCTTTAGATTCAAGTTTCTTATATCCATTATTTGTCTCTATTGCCACTTATTGTACTTCAACGATGTAGCTTTCGACTTGTTTCTTGCAAATTTTGATCCATAATTTCAACCTTCATGCAAGCATTGCTTACTATTCGGCTCTTCAAAACCTTATTCATATTGTATTCGATCTGATCTTTGCCTATTCGAAGTGTCAATTTCCCTTCATGAACATTAATTATGGCTTTACTTGTATTGATAAATAGTCAACCAAGGAACAGTGGACAATTTTTATATTCTTTAAAATCGAGAACTAAAAAATTTACAGGAATAATGAACTTGTCCATATGCATAAGAATTTCTTCCTTTATTCCCAATGGTCTTTTAATAGATTGATCAACCAACTGAATCAACATCGATGTTGGTTTAACCTCACTCAGCCTCAACTTCTTGAATTTTGATAAAAGCATAAGATTAATACTTACTACTAAGTCGCATAAGCACATTGTGAATTCAAATTCACCAACCACACAGGATATTGTGAAATTCCCTATATCCTTCAATTTAGATGGCATCTAGCTAGTGACTATAGAGCTGCAAGTGCCAGTTAAAGCTATCGTTTCATTATCTTCCCAAGTACGCTTCTTTGAAAATAGGTCCTTAAAAAATTTAGTGTATTTAGGCATATGTTCCAAAGCCTCTACAAATGAGAGATTTATCTATAATGTCTTTAATTTCTCAATGAATTTTGCAAATTGTGTATCTAGCTTCTTCTTTTGTAATCGTTGAGGGAAGGGAACCTTGAGTGGATATGGTGGAGGAGCGACATAAGGAGGGTATTCACTCATATTGACTTATTTCTCCTTTTCTTGATCTTTCTCAACAAGAGGTACGGACTCCTCTATTGTCTTTGTGGGTATTTCAAGTTCCTTCCCACTTTGAAGTGTAATAGCCTTTAATTGATCCTTCAGTTTTATTCCCGAAGTGTTAGGAAGAATTCCCTTAAGTCGCGTAGAGAAAGCGTTTGACAATTAGTTTACCTAGACCTCTAGATTATGGATTAAAGAGGTATGATTCTTTGTTACTTGTTCAAATCTGCCTTCCAAACTCTTTTGTGCATCGTCTAAGGTTCCAAGCTTGTCTAAAATTTTATCCAACTTGGATTCCATTAAGTTTGGTTTATCTTGTTGGAAACTTAGTTGCCCTTGAGGTCTCAACTTTCCTTTAGAATTGTTCGTCATAAGTTAGGGTAATTCTTCCACCCAGGGTTGTATGTGTTGGAGTAGGGATTGTTCTCCCTCATCGTCCATATTTAGCTCCCATATAATTCACTTGCTCTGGAACACTATCCTTCATCAAGAAACACTCCACCGTAGTATGGTCCATTCATTCATAGAGCTTACACTTAAGTTTTATAACTTTTACCGAAGTTGAGGATGAAGTCTTCATGTTGTTGAGCTGTCGAGTTAATTTGTCAATTTTAGCTTGCATCTCCATCATTTGATCAATAACTACAGTTCCTTTTTGTTCTCAAAAAGTAGTGGTTTGTCTACTTCGCTCGTTCGTCCATAAGCAGTTATTACGTTCCATCTCCTCTATCAACTCTTCTACTTCATCTACCATCTTTCTCATCAGTGATCCTCCTGAAGCTGCATCAATTGTGCTTCTTGTATGTGGGGTTACTCTATTATAAAATGTTTGCAAAAAGAATTCTCTGGGTAAGTTATGGTGTGGGAATTTCTATTGCTAATCCTTGTATCTTTCTCACACTTCATATATTCATTCCCCATCACTTTGCTGGAAGTTGGTAATCTCCTAGATGATCTTCGTGGTCTTAATAAGGGAAAAATACTTGTCTAAAAAGGTATGAACTAGTTGATCCTAAGTTGTGACAATGGCTAGGTTGAGAGAATGATATCAAGCCTTTGCTCTATCTCTAAGGGTAAAGAAAAGAGCCTAATTCTTACCACATCTTCCGACATATGATGGTATCGAAAGTATCACAGATTTAAAGGAAGTTCACTATATGTGTGTTGGGATCTTCATTCGTTTGTCCACAGATCTGCACGTTTTGTTGAAGCATATTTAGAAGGGCTGGTTTAATTTCGAAAGAGACTGCTTGTACGAGTGGCCTAATTACTCCTTGGTTAGCTTTATTGAACCCTAGTCTTATAAAATCCATAAAGGTTTGTTGTTGACATCCTTGGCTCACTTCGTGGTCCAAATCTTGCTAAAATTCCTCGGCCATTATTGCTTTCTTGATTTCGTCTTCTTCTTCATACTGAGCTTTCCTAATGGATCGTTCTAGTCGAGTGATATCTAATTCTAAGGTTTTAGCTACACAACACGAACTTCTCGTGACTTTTATGTTCATAAGAGAGCATGATTTCAAAAATAGAAAGAAAAAAAAATATAAAAAATAAAAACTAACAAATGCGTTAAATTAAAGAATTAAACTAATCGCCTCCCCAGTAACGATGCCAAAAACTTGATCGAGTGTTTGATGTGTGTAAGTTTTAACAAGTACCCTCGATAATTTACAAGTGCATAGTTCGTTTGTGTAGCACTTAAGATGTCAATCCCTTGAGGAGTGATAATCTATTCCTAAACTCTAAGGCCAGAATAAATCGTAAAAATTCAAAATGTAACGAAACTAAAAACAAGAAATTTGTTCAATCAATCAAATCAAATCAAGAATCAATCACAAAAATATTAAAAATTCAGCAATTGCAACACACACCCAAGAATCAACCAAAAGGAATTAACAATTAAGAAAAAGGGAATTTAACCTATCCTTAATGCTAACCTAATCGATTATGAATTACTGGATTATTGGTTCTAGACGGTCCTAGAGTTGATTACTCTCTCTCGAGTTATAACCATTAACCTTAAATCATAAACCCTAATCAGATTATGGAAATTACAATCTCTCTATTAACAACCTATCCAAAACCCTAATTAGCTCTAAAGTTGTCTAATAAACTATCAGAAACCTATGTAAGATCTCTCCTTGTACAATTTTACCGATTTAATTTAATTCTTGTTCTATTAAATCACCTAACTCTCATTCATCCAATTTAATTATTTTTCATTCGATTCACCCTCTTAGTTTATTATCGAAGTATGCACGTCCAGAATTAAACCACAACAAATCCATTAACACATAAACAATCAAATTTCATTAATTGAAAGACAAAACTACGAAGGTGAGTTTAGAACATCTCAACATTCAAAATCCTATAG
This sequence comes from Erythroxylum coriaceum, assembly GCA_026874005.2. Taxonomy (NCBI): domain Eukaryota; kingdom Viridiplantae; phylum Streptophyta; class Magnoliopsida; order Malpighiales; family Erythroxylaceae; genus Erythroxylum; species Erythroxylum coriaceum. Next base: position 1,049,295 of record JANQAP020000550.1, on the reverse strand, counting down.
TCAAATTATTATTCACAATTCTATAAAATAATAAAAATGGAAAATAAGCAGGAAATATGATATGAACGGATGATAGGAGGTAATGATGTCAGGAAACTCCTTACTTGAGAAGTACGTCAGCTCAGCTTCTTCTCCATTTCTCTCTTCCTTCTTCTCTTTCTCAATCGCTCAATGAATTCTCTCTATGGATTCTTCAAGGTGGCTGATGTCAAAAGCTCTTTCTGCCTCTTTGTCTTGTTCTTTAAATATCATTTATGTTCTGAGTAGTCTTAAGGTTTTTTTGGGCTTGAAAGATCCAAACAATTCCTCAAAATATGACATTTTTTAGTGCTTGCGTGTCTACTCGACGCAAACCACAATCTTGGGCCACAATCCTAGGCCACATTCGTGCCTTCTGTCATGATCGTGGCATATAGGCCACGATCATGGGCCATATCTTAGGTCTAGGTCGTTGTTTCGGCCCGAATGTTTTCGAAACTTTTCCGTTCTTTGATGTTGACCCTGAAACATTAACACACACATCAAGGTATCTTAAAAACATAATATTTAAGCTCAAATGTACTAACCCATAAAACACTTAAACATAAATAATTAACAAACTAACACAATTCTAACTTTAACACATACTAAACGATTGAATTAACAATTAAATACATATCAAACTAAGCCCTAAAACATGATGCAACTTGCACTTATCATTATTTTTAATTAACGAGTGTCTCTTGATTAAACACAACCTAAAGAAAACTGGGTTAATAGAGCTTATCATTAACCTACGATTAATAATTTCTAGGAGGGGAAAGAGAACAACAATTCAATGAAAAATGTTTAATTGTGTATAGGTTGATATAGAACCAATGACCGAGACCCTAATGATTTCATCACTTTCATCATTTTTTAATGTTTTCTTTAATTTGTTTTCATTTGTTTAGTTTCATTTGATTTTCTTATTTGAAAACAAACAAATCCCCTAAGCCTAAACACCAATTCTTTTCATAACAAAAGCTAACCAACACTCTCTGTGGAATTGACCTAGACTTACCACTACTATTGTTGTAGGACTAGTTATTTTAAGTAGTATTATAATGTTCTACGTCAATTTTGGCGTTGTTGCTGAGGAGTGCAGTGTTTAGTTTTTGTTCTTGAACTTAATTAGTGTTTTGTACATATTTGTTTAAAACTAGTTTCTTTTCAGTTATTTTATGATCTTTTCACTTTTTGTTTAGTGTTTGTGTCAAAAACAATTTTATGAACAGAAGTAATTTTTTCTATAACTTATACTCCCAATCTTATAACCAAGTTTGGAGTGATCATATGAACTTCAGTTATGGATGGGATAACCAGCAGAATTACTTCCATGATAGTTTACAGGATGCATAGCAATTCCCAAATAGACCAAAACCTTCTTTTTATGTCTGAGGTCCATCTCTAGAAGAATTAGTTAATGCTATCGCTGTTAACACTTTGCAATTCCAACAAAATGAAAGGCAATCTTGGTCTAGCTTCCAAGATTAGGAGAACCAACGAAACTTAGGTACATCCTTAGAAGAATTATTGAATGTTGTCATTGTTAACACTTTGCAATTTCAGCAAGATTGAAACAGTTCTAGTAAGATGCAATGTCTGGATGGGGAGATTTTAACCACCTAGAATCACAAAGTATAGAGGAGCAGCATATCAACCTGAGGTCTACCCAAAAGATATTAGTGCTGAGACATTGGGAATCTTGAGAGAACTACTTAAGTAATTACTTGTGTGGAAGAAGTGAAGAAGGATCTTAAAGGAGACATGGATATATCATTTAGCTCAAAGATAAATGCTGAGTCACTTATTATTGTTAATATTAACCCTTCACCTTTACATAGCAAATTGGACAAACTAAACGAGGAGGAAAAAAGAAAAGAGATATTTGAGATGTTCAAAGAGAGCGGGACTCAGTGGAGATTAAGATTAGAAAGATAGGGAATATGATGAACATAAGTGATCATCAACTAAGGCCTTATCCTGAACAACCTCATATGGAGAAACCACAAACTGTGACACCTGAAGATCATAATTTTGTGACGTGAGGAGGAAAGTATGGAGTCGAGCCAGCGATAATAAATAAAGGCGCTTCTTGGGATGCAACCCAAGGGAAATTCATTTCTTTTCCTTTACATTTTCTCATTTCTTTCCTAGATGCATGTGTGTTCTTGATTTTTTATTTCTTGCTTGTTTTAAAGTTTTTTAAAAAATGAAAGGGAGAATAAAACAAACAAACAAATATGTTCTCCTTTTTCTATTGCTTCTAGGATTTTATAGTCATGATTAGAGTGTAAATTCATTAGAAGAATCCATAGCAACTTTAGCATGTTCTTCTGCTCTTGTGATTGGTCAATATGCATTATCTTTAGAAGAGTAGTGACTAGTGGTAGACATAAGCTAATAAGATTTTGAGCTTGTATAGACTGACTTTTATATGTGACCTTCATGACACGTACATCCTGACTTTACTTTGATTTCTATTCAAGACCATTTTTTTTATCACATGCATTAACATGAAAATGATATAGGCATTCTTTGTTTCATAAGCTACATAAACCATGTAGCCTACCCATTGATATGAATTTTCCTTTGTTAAGCCGCCTTGAGTTTTATTAGCCTTTCATTTTGTACTAACCACATTACATGCTATTAAACTTAACCAAATGTCCTACCTAAGTCATAAAGCTAGTGGAGCATTTGTCGATTTTTAATGATTGTGGATGTACAAGAGCATAAGTGTGGGGCCATGCATATGTGTGGTATGGTTATAATTATTGGGATGTTATTTTACCATATTGACGTAGCTTCTTTCAAAAAAGAAAGAAAAGGAAAAGGAAGAGAAAAAGAAAAAGAAAAGAAAAAAGAAAAAGAAAAGGAAAAATGCTTGAGTAAAAGTATTAAGGAGGAAATGCATATGTTATGCAAAGTTATTTACGATTAGTCTTTCCTCCTAAAATTATATTGCATGGGTAATTTCAATATGATGCATATGATGTATATGTGGATTTGAAGGATCACTCCTTGTAGTTTTAATGTGTTGTCATCAATTTTATAAGTGATTCCTTCTAGTTGATTATATGTCATGTGATTTGTGGTGTGAGAGCTTGAATTTGAGTAGTGAAACATGGTTTTTGCATTCATAATAGCTGATGGTACCCAGTTTTGAATGAATGTTAGTTTTTGCACTTAATGTTGCATTGAATGTTAATTTTGTTTCACTAGCTTTGATGAGTTTTACAATATAATATCCAAATACATCTCACCTTGACCTTTACCCATATTATAACTATGGAAAAGTATTTTGATTCATATTGAGCATGTGAATCTTAGTGGTGGAGAAATGAAATGATTTGCAAAGTTGTGGAATGTTAGGACCATTAATTGTATTTAAGCATACCTGTGAATTTATCTAATTTAAACATATATTATCAAATCTACCTCTAGATTGCTCAGTTTCTAAAAGTGATGAATGCTGATTAATCATAAGTAGAAGCATTGAATGTTGAGTTCTTGAGCTCTTGCTATGGTTTTTGAAAGTTATTCATATTTTCTTATGATTATGTATTCTTAGGAAATGAGCAAATGTTTTGGATATATGACTTTGATTTTGATATTTTTCTCAAGGAAGATCAAAAGCTAAGTATGGGGAAAATTGATATGTGCTTAATTGATTATGCATTTATTCCATAACACTTAGTGTTTAATGATATAAAATGCTTAAGACATTCTTGTTAGTTCATATTTGGTTTTAGGTACAATTTGGAAGTGAAAGAGCTAAAGTGATTCGAAAGCACTATATTTGAGTTGTCTTTTTGAGATTCACACTCGCTTGTCTTCATATAGCAAGAAGGAGAAGGAATAGAGCAAGAGGAGACATGAAAATGCATAAAATGAAGAGTATATATTGAAAACATCAAGAATGAAGAGTGTTGGAAATGACTCACGACCATGATATAAAAGTCATGGGCATGAGCATTTTAGTCACGCCGATGACTTATTTTTCATGGGTGTGACACTTCATGCATACCTATGACTGATTTTTCATGGGCATGACATCACCATACATACCTATGACTTACATGCAAACCCGTGACACCAGAAAGCACACCCATGAAATGTTGCCAACTCACCCGAAAACTTGGTTTTGATGGCATAAATGTTATCAAAAGTTAGAGGAAACGTTTCAGGGCTTCGGGAGAAGAATAAGGAAGAGAACTAGACACTGTCAAAGACCCATAGAGAAGATGGAGAGCTAAGCTTCCTGACATCAGTTTGGAGGTGATATCGACGTCGAAGAACCCAGTAAAGCATTTCTTTCATTGTTTTTATTGTTATTACTCTCTTTATGGATTGATTATGTTATTTTATGCTTATGCATTTAGGTTTTCATGTATGAATGATCTTTATTCTCGTTACCATTAGATTGTTTATGTATGAACCCATTATTAGATTTTTGAACACAATCCATCATTGTTGTGTTTGGATATTGCTAGAATCTTTAATATAATTCATAATTGTTATGTTGAGATTTATTTGTAGCAACTAATGGTTTTAGATCATTAGGGATACAATTTGTAATTTTTGTGTTTTCTATTGGTTTCAAATGATTAGGGATAACATAACCTAGGTTAAATGACTTGAGCTGGTGAGGTTGTTGCCTTAATTAATCTGTTTTCTTAATTTGTATTGTAGCCATCCAATTAAATCTAGATATCGTATCCTAGGTTGTTCAATAGCTAGGTTTAATTAATGAGCATTTCTTAATTAAACATAAATTAAGGGAATAGAACTTATCATTAACCTATGATTAATAGTTGTTGGGAGGGGTAAGAGAATAATAATTCAATAAAGCATGTTTAATTGAGTGTAGGCTAAGATAGAACCAATGGCCAAGTCCTTAACGATTTCATCACTTTCATCATTTTTGAATGTTTTCTTTAATTTGTTTTCATTAATTTAGTTTCATTTTATTTTCTTATTTGAAAACAAGCAAAACCCCTAAACCGAGACACCAATTCTTTTCATAACAAAAGCTAACTAAACACTCTCTATAAATTGAACTAGACTCACCATTGCTATAGTTCTAGGTCTAGTTATTTTAAGTAACGTTATGACATGTTATGTCACCCATAGGGATAACAGAGACATCACCCCATCTTCTTGTGAGAAACCACTAACCATTAAGCTCAAACCACTAACAACGCATTTAAGGTACACATTTCTGGTAAGGATCAAACACTACCAATAATTATTTCAAATTAGTTGGATAAGGAATAGGAAAAGAAAGTGGTTAAGAGTTTAAAAAGAAGAATGAGAGCTAATGGGTGGTAAATATCAAACATCCTAGGGATAAGTCCCAGCATTGTTATGCACAGAATAAATCTTGAGGATGGATGTAAGGTAGTAAGGGATAGGCAACAACGATTGACTCCAAACATACATGAAGTCATCAAAAATGAAATTATCAAGCTTTTGGATGCATGAATTATATACTCAATCTCAAATAGTGAGTGGGTGAGTCCAGTATAGTGCATACTCAAGAAAGTTGGGAAAACAGTGGTGGAAAATGAGAAGGGTGAGCTGATATTAACTTGAACAATTATTGGGTGGCAAGTCTGCATAGATTATGGGATGCTTAATTTGGCAACAAATAAAAACCATTTTTCATTACCTTTTGTTGGTTAGATGATAATGCTTGTTGTTGGACCTACATTTTAATTATTTTTTTATGGATATTTTGGCTATAATCAGGTATTTATATATTTAGATAATTAGGAGAAGACAACTTTACATGGCCATATGACACTTATATGTGCCGAATGATGCCATTTGGACTTTATAATAGACTAGCTACATTTCATCAGTGTATAATTACAATTTTTGTAGACGTGACTGAGGATATCTAGGAAGTATTTCTAGATGATTTTTTAGTATTTGGAGATTCTTTCGAGCAGTGTTTGACAAATTTAGACAAAATTCTTCAACAGTGTGAAGTGTCACATTTAGTCTTAAGCTGGGAGAAATGCCACTTTATAGTTTATAAAGGAGTTGTGTCGAGACATAAGATATCTTGTAATTGCATTGAAGTGGATAAAGTAAAGATTGAAGTCATTGATAAACTTCCACCGCTGAGGGGTCAGAGCATTTTTTAGGCATGCTGGATTCTATAGACGATTTATAAAGGATTTTTCAATAATTGTGAAATCCTTTACTCATTTATTAGTAAAAGATGTACCTTTTGTTTTTGATAATGATTGTTTACAAGTTAAAGGTGCATTGACATCAACACTTATTTTACAGCAGTCAGACTGGAGTTTACCATTTGAATTGATGTATGATGTCAGTGACTACATAATTGGATGTGTATTAGGGTAGCGTAGGATAAAAAGTTATATGCCATCAACTATGCCAGTAGAATTTTAATAGGACCTCAACTTAACTATACAACCACATAAAAAGAAATGTTAGTTGTAGTTTTTGTATGTGACAAGTTTTTCTTACTTATTAGGTTTGAAGGTTATTGTGTTTATAGATTATGCATCATTGAGGTATCTTTTTTCCAAGAAGGATGTGAAGCCTCTATTGATCCAATAGATCCTACTCCTATAAGAATTTGATATTGGCATAAAGGATAAAAGAGAAAAAAAATATGGTAGTCGATGACCTGTCAAAGTTGGAAGGAAGGGAGTTACCCCTACAAGTAGAAATCAATGAATAATTCCCTAATGAGATGTTATTGTCAGCAATGAATCAAGTAATTTATGGTTTGCGGATAGTGCAAACTACATTACAGGTGGTATCTTTTCTCCTCATTTTTATTACCAAAAGAGAAAGAGGTTTTTGCAGGATTGTGCACAATATATGTAGGAGGAACCAATTTTGTACAAAAATTATGTACAAAATTATGATGATGGATTAATTAGGTGATTTTTTTTGGATAATGAATTTTGTGTTATTTTAACTTATTATCATAGTTCTTTGTATCTAGGACATTATGGGGACAACAAGAAAGTCGTAAGAGTGGTGAAGCGTGGATTCTTTTGGCCAACATTGTTCAAGGATGCATAGGACTTTGTGAAAAGCTGTGATAGATACCAGAGAGTTGGAAACATTTTGAAAAAAGATAAGATGCCACTATTGATAATCCTGAAAGTTAAGCTCTTTGATGTTTAGGGGCCAGACTTTATAGATCTATTTCCATCCTAATTTAGAAATACCTATATCCTGGTGGGTGTTGACTATGTATCAAAATGGATCAAGGTTATGGTAACCCCAAAAAATAATGGCCAAGTAGTTCAAAGATTTATCAAACGAATATTTAACAGGTTCGAAGTGCCAAAGGTCATAATTAATAACAAAGTTACACATTTCTATAACAAAATATTTAAGGCTCTGTTGAAAGATATGGGGTGCAACATCAAGTCGCAACCCCTTACCACCCCCAAACAGGTAGGCAAGTAGAAGCGGCGAATAGAGAGTTGAAAAAGATCCTAGAGAAGACTATCAATTTCAAAAAAAAATTAGGCAATCAAGCTAGATGATGCAGTTTGGGCTTACTAAACAACCTTTAAGACGACCATTGACACCACACCCTATCGACCCTATTGATTAGTTTATAGTAAGGCTTGTCATTTACTAGTGGAGTTAGAGAATAAGGCATACTAGGAAATCAAAATGTTAAACCTTGACTTAAAAGTAGTTGGTGAGAGAAGATTGCAACAGTTGAATGAATTAAAGGAGTTGAGATTGCACGCTTATGAGAATGCCAAACTATATAAGGAACAAACTAAGAAATGGCATGATGCTTATCTAAAAAATAAGTAGTTTGAGGTCAAAGATATGGTTTTGTTGTTCAACTCTCACCTTCAATTATTTCTTAGTAAGCTAAAATCAAAATGGAGTGGCCCATTTTAAGTCAATAAAGTTTTCTCACTTGGTGCATTGGATTTAATCAATGAAAAAGGTGAGACATTCAAGATCCAACCGTGTAATTTGTTTTTTTGAATGTATATATGGATGTAGAAGTATATACACAGTCGTGTATCTTTCAGATCATCTTGAAAGCTTTATTTCCTTGGATTTTGTTGTCCTATCTTCACCCTAATCCTTCTCCTTCTTATTCCACAATTATAATTAAGTGTGAACATCAAAAGGATGGCCCAAAGAATATGCTTTTAACTCACTTTAGCTCTTATGCTTTTAAATTGTAACTAAAATAAAATATAAAATAAAGTGAATATCTTAAGCACTTCATAACAATAATTACTAAGTGTTAAGAAGTGAATGTATAAACAATTAAGCACACTTCATTGGCCATTCCACTTCTATTGTTCTTGCCACCCTATAAAAAGTTCCTCATTAATTTCTCTAACTTTTGTCAGTTTTTTAGACAAGAATATGTATGAAGCCTAGTACATATAGAGATAGATAAGAATATATTTGATTAACATTAATTAATCAACTTATGATAAGTTTTTGTGTAAGTTACCTAGTATCTTTTGAACTGAATAAGGGGCTGGCATTCCCTAAACTATAGCTTTTTAGTATATTATAGGAGTTATGCATAAATTAATAAAGGTTTCATGATTTGTAATCATAAATAGTTAATAGTCTTTCAGCCATATGGGAAGCACTTTCAGAGAGAACATGATGTCTTTTGTTGTAATTGATGCTCAGTCTAGACGTATCTTTAAAGCTATGCAAAGAGTCAAAAAAGATGTTAGCTATCCTCTCATTATCCTTGAAGAATTAGATTAAGTCATCATTAAATTCTAGTTTGAATAGATCATTTTTCTTGCAAAGACTATGGTACTAAAATCCTTGATCAACCTATGCATTATGTTTAATCAATCCATTTATAGCCACTATACATAGAATGAAAATATATAAAGGGACAAGGGGTCCCTTTGCCTTAAGCCATGACCTCTATTGAATAAGTTAGATGGCTCATCATTTACCAAAACACTGAATAAGGTAGTTATGATACATAACTCTAGCCATACCTTAGATTTCATAGGAACCTAAACACGTCTAATAATTATATGATAAATTCCCTACTAATATTACCATATGCTTTACAAAAATCCACTTTCATAGAAAAAATAGGTTGGGGTTTTCTTTCTTGAGTAATTTTTAAATAATTCCTATGGAATCATCATATTGTATCCAATATGTCTGACTTCTAAAAATGCTCCTTATAGGTTATTGATTCCTAATTTAAGCACCTTCCTAATTCTAATGGTCAAAAGCTTTGAGATGATCTTGTAAAGAAGTTATAAGATGAAATGGGACTGTAATTATTAAAAGATTAAAGATTAGTAGATTTACATACCAGATATATGAATGTCTTATTAATTTCCTTGAACATTTAACCCCTCTTAAATAACTCTACAATAGCTTTTGTATCCATCACTTTGATTCTTAGCCATACTTTCTGGTAAAAGAAACCATTAATACCAGCACTTCTAGGGGCTTCTTTGTACCAATTTCAAAGACTACCCTTTCTATATCTTTAGTTATAAATTGAATGTTTAGGAACTCCAATTATTCTATCCAAAATTGGTTAACAATAAAAAGACCAAAGTTGTTATATAGAGAAGTTGATACTCGTAGCTATACCTAGGGCCATTTTAAAGAAGCTATAGGCCTCCTCCTTAAGATCATCTTGCTTAGATATTGTCACTTCATTTTGCCTCATTAAGGATAAAATTTTATTGCAATTTTCCTTACCAACACTAAATTGTGTAAAAATTTTGCATTCTTATCCCTAGAACTAATCTATTATATCCTTCCTCTTTGATGGAGTGAGTTCTACTTACCTAGAGCTATGACACACTCCATCATAGCTAGTTTGTATTACTTTTAACAATATCAGTTGCTTTAGGTTTTCTGACATATTAAACTCTAGATAAATTCAAGCTTTAACTTGGTCCCAACACTTTCTTACTATTATCATTTCCTCTCCTAACATTGAGTTTTTCAGTTTATGTTTAATATACTTTAGCTTCATAACACATATATAAGCCTTATTCCCTACCTTCCTTTGAGAGATTCCATTTTAAATTACCTTATCAAAGCCCTCTACCTTAGCTAGAAATTTCTTAAACTTGAAGGGACTTTTCTTTTTCAATTTCTCAAACATACCTTAAATCAATATCAGGTAATGGTTTAAAATTTATAGTTTATACTTCTAAACAAGGTCTTATTCTCTAGAAAGTTCACTAACCAATCCATATTTATTAGAGCTCTATCTAATTTCTTGTAAATGAACTAGTTAGAACTTTGTCTATTACACAAGAAGAAAAAGATTCCTTCAAATTTAAGGTCATTAAGTTCAATGTTTTTTGTTCATTCTCTAAAATCATTATAGAAAATCCTTTAAATTGTTATTTCCTTAGTCTTAGTTCTAGATAGAATGTTTTTAAAATCCCCAAGTAAGATCTAAGGTCTTTGAATATTTGGTTTGATGTTTGGGAGCTTATTCCAAAGCAATTTGCTCTAAAAGGACAGGTTTGAGCCACACATAATTATGATATATAACTTAGTGTTGTCCAAGATGAACTAAGCTAATAAGTAAATCATTAGTTATTCATCTCAATGATATTCACATGGATTCTCCTTGAGTCATAAGACAAAACTACTCTGCCATAATGATTGTGTTAGTGGTTAGATATTAGAGTCTAATTCTTATAAAAAGGCATTACGTTTTAGAAATCTTCCTTATTCAATTTGATCTTCAATAAACCACAAGGAAGGCATATTATCCTTAAAAAATTATCTAAATAATTTTTATTTTCTGAGGAAATTGATACCCTTTATATTCCAATAAATGATTGATATGATTAAGAGTTTAAGGAGTTAAATCTTTTAAATCTATTATTTCTCCCCAGTCTTGTCTTACTAACAATTCTTGAATACCGACAAACAATATAGATTTAATGACTACACTCTTATTTCCTTAAAGGGCGAAGCATATGGGTTATCCGTAAGACTCCTAGTAATTCCCATTTTCTGAACCAGTTACTCCATCTGAGGGATATTGTTCAGGACCTTGTACTATTGGTAATGGGAAGTGTTTCTCTATGTTTTGACAACTGGACAAATCAAGGTTCGTTAATTCATTCTCCATATCTGATCAGAGGCTTTACCATTATACCTCTCCACACTATAATGGATTATTTCATCGTAGGAGGTTGCTGGAATTTTCTATATCATCTTCGATACCTGCAACCTCATTATTCTCCTCCCTCACTCTGGATACCTTCTTTTGGCATAATAGGCCCACACTTACATTATCCAACAAAACCATTCAGGATCTGTTTAGGACAAGGAAACAGGAGGTGTTTTGGTATCACATCATTTAGAAAAAAATAATCCTGCCAAGAACTTCTTTCATACTATGGCTCACTATACAAAATCAGTTGAACATAGCTGATCGAATTAGCTATATGAACATCAATATACTATACCCCTTATGTCAACTTTAGGAAGAAACTAGAGTTCATTTATTCTTTATATGTAAGGTGACTAATTTGGCATAGAAAGCTACTCTGAGGTGATGTAGTTGGTGTATACAAGAGAACACCTTCTTGAGTTGTAAGCATGTGTGTCCAAGTTATATGGAAAGAGAGAAATACAAGGTGATTTAAATCTAAGACAAAGCCTATAAACATTATCACCACAGAAATCCTAGAAGGCGTTAAGCAGCTAATGGCATTAACCAACTCTCCCAATGACACCAACATTCTCTAGTTTTGTTATTGATAGGTGTGCATTAGTCTATATTTTTCTATGTAATTGGCATGTGTTTTCTTGCCTAATTGTTGATTATTGTTGTAGTTTACGATTAATTTTGTATGTTTTCATTTAGTTTGATTTCCATTGTTCTTCTTTTATGTTTGATGTTAATTTAGGGTAAGAATTGACTATTTTTATGTAGGAAGGAAGATTGCGAAACTTGGAGATTGAGCTAAAGATCAAAGAGGAAAAGAAAAAAGGAAGTTTTCTGTGGCCAATTCCTATGAATCCGAGACAATATGCGGGGCTTTATTAAACTTAGGGGTTTCGGACTATTAAAGCATAATTAAGCCTCCATCTTCAAGGGGAGACAAAAACCTTCTTTAGAAACACCATCCTTGAGTGAAGAACACAAGTTTGGAGCCTTGAGGAAGGACTACAGTCAAAGATCATCACCAAAATTGGAGAAAATAACACATCAACACCAAAATTTCCATATTTTGGCAAAGAAGAGAAGGAGTCCCTTTATTCAATTTTTCGTCAATTTTACTTCTTTTATTCTTTGTAATATGGTTTATTTGAATATTGATGATGTTATGGAGACCATGTTAGGTTGATTTAGTTTTAGGGATTGCTTTTGAACTATTTTGTTAGAACTTTTATTTTACTGAATTGAATGAAAGTGTCTTTGATGATTGTTGATTTTATTTATTATCTTGCAATAAATCGAGAGAGTGATTGAGATTAATTGTGTAGGATTGTACAAAGAGAGTTGGTGACCTATAGGCATACAATTATCATATCAATTGATTAGTTAGAAGAGAGATCTCGGCAAAGTCAATTGATCACCCATAGGATAGTTCAATAACTAGTTGAATCGGTGAAGTCATTGGGTAAGTTGAGAGATTGTCCAATTGATTCCCTTTAATTTGATTAGGGATAATTAATTACACCTTGAGAGAGGGTAATTAATACATTTGAAAATCTTGTGTGAGACATAATTCAATTAATAAAATAGGAGGGAGACAAAATAAGGAAAAAAGTAATCTCTAGTTTTTAGATTCTTAAGTTTTGGTTTTTCTGCATATTGGTAATGTTTAGTGTTTGTTATTGGTCTTTTAATTTTAATTTAATTTTTTAGATTATTTGCATTAAACAATTTCGTTTCTTAAACAAAGTCTTGTCTAAATTAAGTGGTGTCTGGGCATCAATCCCTGTGGGAATGATATCCGTTCTTTTTAACTACAAGTCACGACCCATTCACTTGCTGTGTTTTAAACGTAAAACAAGTAAATAAGTTTTACCATCAACAAATTTTTAGCACCGTTGCTGGGGATTGATTGTTTAGCATCTTGTTTAATTTAGATTACTTTGATTTAAGAGTTTTTGATACTTTTGCTTTTGTAATTGCAGGTGCATGAACACAAGGAGCACACGAAGAACGAAAGAAGTGAGCGAAGACGAATTTCCTGACATTAAGAGGCACGAAAAAGAATTATGATGAGCAAAGTGTCTTAACTTTTCACAACAAGATATGGCTGAAGAAGGAGAACAAGGAGGACCAGAGAGGACTCTGATGTATTTCATGAGGCCAGGATTTAGTCCTCAAGGAGTGGCGAGATCGGTGGTCCAAGCAAATAATTTCGAGATAAAGCTGGCGCTACTCAATGTTCTACAAAATAGTGTGCAGTTCTATGGGCAATCCAATGAGGATCTGAACGCCCACATTGCAAATTTCTTAGAGATCTACAACCCATTCTGATTCAATGGAATGTCCAATGATGCAGTGAAGCTGAGACTATTTTCATTCACGTTAAAGGATCTAGCTAAAGCATGGCATAAATCGTTGAACTCAGGCCAAATTATGACTTAGAAGTAGCTTGCCCAAGCATTCCTTGCCAAGTATTTTTCGTTAATGAAGATGACGAGGATTATCAAGGAGATTAAAAATTTCCAGCAAAAAGATGGGGAATCTCTCTACGAAGCTAGGGAGAGATTTAAAGAACTTCAGAGAAGCTATCCCCATCACAACCTATCGAAAGAGTTTCTACTTTAGACATTTTATAATGGAGTGAATCTGAGCAGTAGAGGAACCATCGATGAAGCAACTAGAGGTTCATTAATGAGGAAGACGGTGAAAGCAGCTCATGATCTTTTGGAGGAGTTGGTGAGCAACATCTGCATGCGGTTAAGCGAGAGGAGCAGACGAGGGCAGAAAGAACAAAAGGGTATGATACCTATTGACTCTATTACTACCTTGTAGGCTCAGATCACAACTCTTACGAAGCAGCTGAACAACATGTAAGGAGCATCCTCCTCTATAGTGAAGGCGATGCAAGTTCAATGCAAGCTGTGCGGACAGAATGACCACGGCTCAGCGGAGTGTTTCATATTGGGGTTGGTGGCACCGAACAGGTAAATTACACGGGCCAGCCACAGTAAGGTAATAACCCATACTCCAATACTTATAACCTAGGATGGAAAAACCATCCGATTTTTTTTTTGGAGTAATAACAATGCAGGTGGCCAAGTGAGATCTCAAGGACCACCAGGATTCTAACAATATCGAATTGGAGCTGTGGAGAGTAAGATGGACAAGATAATGGAAGTGTTGGGTTCCAAATTGGTAGCTCAAGAGGAGATTTAGAAGAGGATGCTTGCCAGCCAGGAAGAAAGTTAAAAGAGGATGGAAGCAAAGTTTGACCAAATCGTGAAGAATCATGTATCTTCCATCCACAATCTGGAGGTTCAGGTCAGTCAACTAGCTAACACTTTGTCTTTTCAAAATGTAGCTAGCCTACTAAACAACACCAAGGTCAACCTGAAGGAAAGAATCATGCCTATCACTCGGACAGAGAAAAAACAAAGTATGCATAAGGAGAAAAACAGAACTAAGAGAGAAGGACAAACTTCTTTGGAAGTCTTTCCAAGTGAACTAGTAAGTAAGCTAATCAGGGAACTTCAACTTGGACTTCCACATCAGATTTTTTCTCAACATAAGTCATCTTTAAATGGAGTAGTGAGGAATTTTAAGGAGGTTAAGTTAAGTGAGATGATGGATATAACAAATCATCCCCAAACAAAGCTCACGTTAAATGAACCAGTGAAAAAAGATGTCAAAGAGCACATATTAGGAGTAAGTTCATACATAACGCAAAAGAAAAAATACCCAGTGGACTTCTTCATTCCGTGTAGTATATATAGGGTTAAGATAGATAGGACATTTATGGATTTGGGAGCAGGTATTAAAATGATGCTCTACTCATTCAGTCAGAAGCTAGGTTTAGGAGAGCCAGAGCCTACTAAGACATTAGTGAAAACAACTGACAGAATGGTACACTTACCGAAGGGAATCATTAAGAATGTGCTAATACAGATTGGCAATTTCTTTTTTCTTATAGACTTCTACATACTAGATATTAAAGAAGACGAGGAAACCATGATGGTTCTTGGGTGACCGTTTCTGGCTACTACTCGTTTGATCATTGATGTTAATGGGGGTGAATTAATACTAAGCGTACTACAAGAGCAGTTAACATTCAAAGTATTGAAGAAAAATTATCACGCTCCTTCACCCCTAATGGACATCAAAGAACCTAAACCCCAAGGAGGATGGGAAGATATTGAAGACCCTAGGAACGCATCCAGGAAGAAACGATTGCATAGAAGAAGGTGTAGGAAGGAAAACAACAAGGAAGGTGGAGCCTATACTGGGTTAGCTCATATACAAAGTCTGAGATCAACTTCAGTTCTGCTACCATACTAGTCATTTGAACTGCCTTAAGTAAAAAAGGAGAGTCGAGCTACAAACGGTAAAAGAAGCGCTGCATGGAAGGCAACCCATAGAATTCCACTCCCTTTCTACTTGTTTTTATTTATTCATTGGTGTGGTTCTTTAGTTATATGCAAGCTTGAACTGAGTTTGATTAATGTTCAATTTGTTTTTTTTAGAATTTTAACTTGTTTTCTTTTCGAAATCCTTGATGTGTCTGTAGGTCGTGGGAACATAGAGCACCAACATCAAGCTTAGAAGAAGGTTTGGAATTGTGAGAATCACCAATTCCCATGATCGTTGGAATTGGATTGATTCCCACAATTGTGGGAAATCTTTCCAGAAAGTTTCTGGAGAGAAAACCCATGATCATGGGATTTCTCTCCAGAAACCATCCAAGAGGAAATTTAAACTTCCCTCCCACCTTCTTCTTTC
>JANQAP020000550.1:1005609-1033228 GCA_026874005.2 Erythroxylum coriaceum | reverse complement strand
GTTAAATATTATTCTATTCTATTTAATATATTAATTCTATTTAATATAATATTATGACTTGGTCACAGTTGGTATTATGAAAAATTATTGAGGGTATATTAGGTAGTTTATATTTTGTTAGTTTACGTTCCATCCTAAACCTCCCAAATCGAAGGTTTCTATATTTTCACTGTTTAGGATGGAATGGAACGTAACATGAAACCCTCCGCTTCCATCTCATTCCATTCCATTCTATTATAAAATTTCCTTCCAAACGATAGAAGTGTGTTACGTTCTATTCCATTCCATCCTCAACCCCTCAACCAAACAGAGCCTAAGTCATTTAGCTAGCTCCATTAGACATCCCATCTGCTTAGATGAGCCTATAACCACCATAAAGTGAATAGGGTACACAAAAATTTTTGTTAAAATTCCCTTGACTAAGGAGCCTCCCAATTCAATCAGAACTATGAAGCTCAATAAAGATGGGTTACTTATTGAATTTGAAATGAAAGTATCATAACAATGGAGGCTTAGTAAAGAGGAAACAACTAAAACTTAGGTCTTTATTGATAAAAAATTTATCACAGGAAAAGTGTTGAACTTTTAGAAGCTTAAGGGGATTAATATTCAAGAGAGAAACCAGGACTTTGGTGGTTGCAAAAATTTTGATGTAGTAGGTGAATTCTCCAAAACTAAGGATAGTGGTATTTCGTTAACTTCCCCTATGACATATCCTCTTGCATTGGTTAATAAAGTTACCTTAGAACAGATGGTTAATCTTCCTCAACCACCTACTAATGTACTAGAGACAATTGTACCTAAGGACAAAGCTTCATTTCCAATCTTCCCTATATTAGCTCAATAGACTAAATCCAATGACGCTCCATTAAGAAACCTCTTTTAAACCCTATCAAAGGTTAATTTGATTTGATCAAATCCCCAATTATAAGTATACCTCTTACCAAAAAAAGGCGATAATCATAAGTTGATGAGAAAGAACTAAACTCTTCCTCTCAATGCTTAATGATGTTACTTATTTGGAATCTTAGGGGCCTTAATAGCCCTAAAAAGCAATTGATGCTCCATGACCTATTGGTATTTAATAAACTAATTTCTATTTGCCTCTTAAAGATATTAATAAAATCTCCTTAATATTAGAAAGGATTACTTTTGTTTATCTATAAAGGTTGGTATGCCATTAAAAATAATTTTAACTACTATAATGGCATAATCATTATTACTTTTGACCATAAGCATAATAAATTACTTTGCACCTCTCATATAGATTAATTCATTCATTGTTGTAGCACTTTCTTAACATGGATATCATAATAGTTTATACCGCAAACTTAGAATCTTAGAGAAAAGTCTTATGGAAAGATTTGGATAAATTTTAATATATGGGCATCACTTCCTATATCCTCTTAGGTGACTTCAACTGTATCCTATCATCATTAAGGTAAAAGATTGTCTGTTAATATGAGAAGTTGTAATAAAGAGCTTGAATTGTCTTAGCCAATTAAAAGTATCTGACTTTAGGTTCAAATGCAACTTGTTCACTTAGACTAACAACTATAGTAGGGAGTGGTTACTTAGGAAGAAGTTAGATAACTCTTTGATAAATCCCTCCTGGATCTTCGCTCGTTTTGGTAATTTCTTATGTTCAAAGCATTCTTTTATATAAATCAACTTAAGCCCCTTTTTTGTAAAAGAAGAGCTCCCTTTAGATTTAATAATTACCTTATCATGTACTAGGCTTTGAGGAAGCTATAAAAAGGGGCTGGGAAAAGCATGTTGAAGGCTTTGAAGCCTACAAACATATGTTCCATTTGAGAGATATAAAAAGGGACCTAAAATTCATTAATAGAACCTCCTATAGTAATAATGTGATTGCCAAAAGTGAAGACTTGGTGAAGTTTAGTCAGACTTAAGGGCTACTTAGACTTAATCTTAAGGATACTAACTTGAGGCAAAACAAAAGATTTGCTCTCAATTAACATATAAAGGCTCTTGAGTTACATTACTGTCTCACTAAAAAAAAGTTAGAATAAATTGGACGAAAGAAGGCAATGGAAAGGCCAAAATTTTCTATATTAAGATTATGGTAAGAACGAAGTGTAATACCATTGTCTCCTTGCTATCATCTTAAGGCTTTTTTGCCATTTAACAACATTAGGTTAAAAGTGAAGCCTTGAGATATTTTAGAGAGATTCTAGGACCCAAAGCCCTTACAAGATGCTCTCTTTAGGTCTTCAAAAAATGGATAACTTAAATTATTAATGTTGAACTTGCTAGCTCTTTAACTAAACCATTTTCCAAATTGGAGATTAATAATGCCCTATTTAGCATTAGTCCTGATAGGGCCCTTGGGCCCGATGGCTTCATTGCAAACTTCTTTTAAAAAAAACTTGTTCCCTCTCTATTAACTCCATCATCAATACACTTTATGATTTCTTTGACAATGTTACTTAATTGATATATTTTACAGTAAGCATATAGTGTAACTGTAGCTAGCACTGGCAAGTATAGATCGATCCTATAAGGACTAGACTCATTAATATTTATCATCTTTCTATTATCTAGTCTAACAAATTATGATGATGATAATTAATTAAATTCAAAATTTAGATAATAAACTAAAATAAATTAACACAATTAATTAATTAGAATGAATATCGAACTCATAATTAATAAAAGAAAATAATGATACTTAGACTTCGAATCCCTATAAAACTTCTTATGTAGTTACGATTTTTACCCAATTTAGTTTATAGTTTATTGGACTGTGAAAACTCCTATCTTATGTTAATATCATTGGTCTAGAATATTAACACCTAACCCTCAATTAATTTACTGAAATCTCTTTCTAGTTAAAATCCTTAAGATTATATTAATCGATTCATGAATTTTACTATTAGGTTTGACTCTAATATAGAGGATTCATGTCAACCTATCTCTACGTTTGCATGTAACTCCTTTCAATTATGGTAGATTTATTAATACAAAAGAATTTCTCAATCTTAATTACATGAAATCATACCTAAAATAATATGCTAGCAATATTAATTCAAGGATATTATGTATGATTCCACACAATTAAGATATATATAATTGAATCTTAATTAAACACAAGAATAAATTAAGTTAAAAATAAAAGTACTGCAAGGTTTATGCCATGGTTCTTCTAATCCAAGTACTAATGAAATTTTAGTTTATAATCATAACATTAAGATTAAAGAGAAAACACAAAACTAAAAGAACTATAATGAGAACCCTTTTAATCTTTATGAAATCCACTTTATATTGATAGAAATCTACTTAAAGTGTGTTTCATTACTTGTTCTTTGTTTTCCTTATCATCCTAGGCCATCAATTTGTATTTCCCTGGGCCTCCCTTGAGCCCCTTACGTACCACTTCGGACCTCCTCCCTTTTTCTCTTAATTTTCGCTTTTATAACTTAAAAATTAAGGTTTATAGAGTGGACATATTCACACACACGGTCATGTGCATGACTATGCCCCTCATTCTCCCTTCAATTCTTTGAAAATTGTGAAGGAGCATGGTCCTAAAAAGCTACACAATCATGGACATAGTCATGTCCACATCCTATATAGTTGTGTACCTTAGGGATAACTTATATCTTTCACTTTTCTGCCTTAATTCCGTCCAAATTTTGCTTTTTTTGACCCATGAAAACAATTAAGATCTAAAAAAGTAATAGGAATAAATTAAGTAATAAAAATAGTAAAAAATTCTCAAACAAACAAACCAAATGCACTAAACATGGGATTAAGCGTTTATCATACTCCTATTTTTGAACTTAATAATACTCATATTTGCTTTATCCTCAAAATCCCAAACCTTTCATCTTTAGCTAATTATTAACCCATCTCTTATTGTAATGTTATATACAAGGTTATCTCTAAGCTCTTCACATTTGATCATTCCTATCCAAGGTGCATTAATACCAAGAAGATTCATGTGAGATAATGTCTTAATAGCTTAAAAGTTGTTTAAGAACAATCAAATATGTTCTATAATTAGAAGTTATGCACTTAAGGTGGACTTCAACAAGGCTTTTGACTCTATTAGTTAGGATCTTCTAATCCCTATATTAGAGGCTTAGGGATTTCCTTTTTAGTTTATTTGAGGGATCCTAATGCATTACTATTATGTCTTACTCTATATTTATCAATAGAGAACCTACTCATTAATTCGAGGTAGCTAAAGGCTTGAGGCAAGTATATCCTCTATCCTTATATTTGTTCACCATGTGGAAGTTGTAAAAATGCTTATAAACTTGAAGAAACCAGAGGAAAACAAGTCTAAGTTCTATTACAAATACAGTAAACTTAAAATCTCAAAACTTTCATTTGCTAATGATCTTTAACTTTTGTATGGTGCAAATTATGACTCTGTCAAAATGCTTCAATCTTTTTTATAAGTCTTTAAGGATATGTTAGGCTTAAACATTAATTCCAAAAAGAGTTATTTCTTCCTTTATAAGGGATATGAGAGCTTGATTGAGTTTATTAACTCTTCTATAAGCTTTAAATATGATATTTGTTGATGCAATAATGCCTTGTCCATAGTAGGAAGGTTGCAACAAATTAACTCATAAATTAACCATATTCATATATACTAGATATCAGACCTCCACCTACCAGTGGACATTATTAAGTCAATTAAGGAATGTTCTCTAGTCTTGTAAGGAAAAATACTCTATTGGTGCTAAATCAAGCTAGTTCATTATTTATAAACTTAAAGTTAGGGGAGACTAGGGATCAAATCCATAAGGGATATAAATAAAGACAAAATTGGTAAAGAAAATATAGCTAGAAAGTAGGTAGAAGAGATTAATTTGTTGATGCAATAATGCCTTGTCCATAATAGGAAGGTTGCAACTAATTAACTCATAACTTAACCATATTCATATGTACTAGATATCAGACCTTCACCTACCAGTTGACGTTATTAAGTCAATTGAAAGGTTGTTGAGGAATTTTCTCTATTCTTATAAGGAAAAATACTCTATTAGTGCTAAATTAAACTAGTTCATTATTTGTAAACATAAAGTTAGGGGAGACTAGGGATCAAATCCATAAGGGATATAAATAAAGATAATATTGGTAAAGAAAATATAGAAAATTATAACTGAAAAAGAGTTTATTTGGGTGCGTTGAATCCACACATACTACTTAATAGGTGCCAATCTATAGAATGCTTAAATTAAATGTAACATCTCTTAGACACTGAAGAACATGATAGGGTTTAGGAACTAGGTTTGTAAACATTTCAAATATATTCATGGAAATGGTAAGGATGCCTAGTTTTGATTTAATAACTAGCACAAAGTTGTTCCCTTCTTTCTGTTACAAATTACAACATCTCAATAACCTACTTTTTTGACTTACCTTGAGTGGAAGTTGTTATTAATGGTGCAATTGGAATTAGCCAAATCATGTAAGTAGAAGATTATCTATTGGAAGGGAGAGGCTCCTAACCCTTTCCCTTAACCAATACTAGGTTAACATATAGATTTAGTTGAGGCATAGCTTTAAAATCTTGACCATGGGGTAGAAAGATTGAATGTTATTATGTAAAGTTATAATCATAAGATGGTTAACTTTCTTACACAATTAGGAGTATTTGATCTTAGGTTTATTCACCGAAACCAATAACCAAAGTGGGGAGTGGTTAATTTAGAAATTAGTTAATCCCTTTTAGTTCTCTTGCTTCCCTATAGTTTTGCTTATTTTCATAATTCCTTATGTTCAGATCATTCTCTTATAGAAATCAAATTAAACCTTCATCTTTGTAAGATAAGAGATCCTTTTAAATTTAATAATAATATTTTCAATTTTCCTATCTTTGAGGAAGTAGTAAAGAGAGGCTAGACTAAAACTCCAAAATAGAAAATCTTATAGTAATATGATGATTGCCAAAAGTGAAGCCTTGGTGAAGCTTAACTAGTCTTAAGAGTTACATAGTCTTAATCATGAGGATACTAACTTGAGGCCAAATGAAAGATTTACTCCTGATAAGTACGTAGAGGCTCTTGAGGTGCATTGTGCTCATTAAAAAAAATCTAGAATAAATTTGATAAAAAAGGTGATATAAACACCATATGTTTCCATA
Organism: Erythroxylum coriaceum; assembly: GCA_026874005.2. NCBI lineage: Eukaryota > Viridiplantae > Streptophyta > Magnoliopsida > Malpighiales > Erythroxylaceae > Erythroxylum > Erythroxylum coriaceum. The sequence goes on along the minus strand of JANQAP020000550.1, from coordinate 1,027,107 downwards.
CAATTATAGCAATAAGGAATTGTAATACCATTATCTCTTTATTGTCACCTAAAGGGTTTCTTTCCACTAAACATCTAGGAGCTTACGAGTGAATCCTTTAGATATTTCAAATAAATTCTAGGATCCAAAGCTCCAATAACATATTCTTATTAGATCTTGTAAAAATTCATCAGTCAAGGTATCAATGTTGAATTTGCTAGCTCTTTATTTAAAGCATTTTTTAACTTGAAGATCAAGAATTCCCTATTTATCATTGGTTTTGATAAGGCCCCTGGGTTTGATGGATTTAATGCAAACTTTTTTTTAAAAAAAATAATCTCTTTCTAATGGCTCCATCACTAATACAATTTTGGAATTCTTTAATAGTTGTACCTTCTTTATGAACTTAATAATACTCTTATTTGCCTTATTCCTAAGGTCCGATACGCTTTTATCTTTAGCTGATTATTGAACCATCTCTTATTTTAATGTCATATACAACGTTAATTTTAAGCTTTTCACTGCCAGACTTAGTCCTATACTCTTTGATTTAATCAGTCTTACTAAGGTGTACTAACACTATGTAGATCTATAGGAGATAATGTTCTAATAACTCAACGGTTATTTAAGAACTATCAAACATGTTCTACAAATTAAATGTTTTACACTTAATATAGACTTCAACAAGAATTTTTACTATGTTATTTGGGATTTCCTAATATCTATATTAGAGGCTTGAGGATCTCCTTATAAGTTTATTTGATGGATCTCCCAATGCATCAATACTATGTCTTACTCTATACTTATTAATAGAGAACCAACATATCGATTCAAGCAGCTAAAGGTTTGAGGCAAGGGTATCCTCTATCCTTATATTTGTTCACCATAGGCATAGAGGTTCTCATAAGGCTTATAAACCTAAAGAAATTAGAGGAAAACAACTTTATGTTCCATTGTACATGTGTTAAACTCTAAATCACAAGTCTCTCATTTGTTGATGATCTATTACTCTTTTGTAGAGCAAATTATGGCTAGGGATGTCAATAGGTCGAGCTAGGCTTAGGCTGCTCCTGGCTAGGCCTAACTTGACCCTCAGGTTGGGCCGGTTGGCCCGACTTATCCTTAATATTTTTTTAAAAAATAAAAAATGACATTGTTTTGTAGTTATGGTCAGGCTATGGGCTGACCCGTGCTCAGCCCGACATTAACCCATGGTCTAGGCAACTTGGGTTAAAATCAAGTTGATAATGTCCAGTAAAGAATTTGAGTATTTATACCCTCGAAAAAATTGAAGGATAAGTGGGTCATGATTTTTGGGTGTTGGTCTACATTAAATTGTGTTGTCTTTACTGTTGTGTCTTTTTCGCCATTGCCCTGTACGATTTGTAACTTATAGGCATTTAAATTGGATTAAAAAAGCGAACAAAATGGTGAAAACTTAGTTAGATTATTAATTTTTTATTATTTTAAATTCAACTATTTTATAAAAGTTTGATTGAAGATTTATTGCTGATTTGTAGAATTTAAATATTTATTTAATATTTTTAATAGCTTTAAATAGTATTATAAATTAAAAATTTAAATGTAATTTATATGTTAACAGTAATTTATGCCAAGCTCGTGCTATTATCTTCCTCAAAATCGAACCGATGGAGTACTGCCGCCGGGACACCCCTGGCACCTTCAACAGTGACCGAGTTTCATTCATTGTCCTGAATTTCTTTTGACGTGGCCTAGTCACTTTAAGAATTTTCCTGGTACGTTGCAATTCAGCAGCTGCATTACTAATGTATATCCGCTTTCTAGGCAATTCTGCAACTTTGAAAATTGATTTCAAACACGATCTCTTCTAATAATCTACCAGGCAAGGCCATTAGAACAAACTTGTGAAGGTTCAATTCATCTTTAAACACGGCATCTACAGCAACTTGTTCCATAACCTACCCATTCCCATAAGTTGTCACCTCACTTCTCATTCCATACTCTACGGTTCACACAAGCATGGTTTCAATCACAGTCGCTCATAGTACTTCTAGTATTGTTAACTGCGGAAAAGGGACGTGAACGTAGAAGATTCATAAATTGGCCTAAGGTTGCTTATCCACTGAATGCTTCGATCTCTTGTTTTCACTTGTTTATTTATTTAACTTATTCTTACATATTTCAAACTTAATAGTATGTGACTATAATTTGGCCCTTGAGTGGCTACTAGAGGCATTTTACCGGTGCTGATCATATGTCTTAGGCATGGTCATATCTCCCGAACTCTTGTATTATGTCATCATCTATGTTGTGCGAGCCATGGAGTTCTCCTTTTACACATTATATACCTCACAATTTTCCTATATTAAGCTATAGTTTCTTTCTTAGAAAATGTCATGATTTTATGTAGTGAGACATGATCCTTTTGCTCTTTTAATACTGATTGAATTTCCATATTTCAAATTTATAAATTGTTATCATTCAAGTTTTTACCTCTAGTGAATTCTATGAAAAAAATTCTTAGATGTGATATTTATTTTCCTCAAACACATAGTTTCTACAATAATATGTTTATTATGTGATTGTCGTCATTTTTTATTAATTTGTTGGAACATTCTAGATAGAAACTTTAATCATTTTCTTAGTTACCTATAGAATCAAAAGGTCACAAAGTTTTCAATCATCATCCACTTAGTAATTGATTAACTATTAATCATTATATTTAGACATATTTATTTACAAATACCTCTAAGTGGCAAACACTTTCTAACTAAATTTATGAAATTTGATTAACCCTATGGCGAGTCAAGTCAATTAGTGCTTTAAACAAATCATTAAAGCTCACACCAACTGTTAGCTTTATAATATCCTTTGATAGTTCACTAAAACTAGGACCTCTCGACATTTCTTTTTTTCTTTCTATAACCTTTTTAAAAAGTTTGCACCACCTAACTATATGTGTGAATATGGTCTTATTAAACTAAGGGTGATTATAATTTATGTTCTAATGATAACAAAACATAAGTACTACTAACGAGTTTATTTTTTATTAAACCAATATGAAAGCAACAATGGTCATACACAAATCAAGATACATCTCATGAAAACATTAGAGGAAAGTTAGAGTTCAAGTCATTTAAGTGAAGAACAAAATCAATAACAAGAAAGAATAAGGCACAGCAAAGTTATAAATGAATAAGTAATGTTTACTATTCTTACTAATTCATCACTTTGATATCTTAGAGGCACTTTATACATAAATAGATCATCATTTAAACTTATTATAGGAGTCTTTTCAATCGTCAAGATGAATTGAGATTTTAATCTCAAAGAAAGCCCTCTTGATCTTTAAAATACTCTTTAGAGAACATTTAAAGAAGTGTTTAAATCAATTCCACATTATAAAAAAATTAAGTTTAAGCATTTGAATATGTTGGAATTATAATTTTATATGTATTGGTCGAACTATATAGGTTAGTGGTCAACTAATATAGGTTTAAAGTTGTCAAAATTTATATACCAAAATTTTATAAGAATATTGGTTGATGCATTGGTCCACTAATGTTACATATTGGTTGATCAATATGTCATATTTGTCGATTAATATCCTAATGACTAGTGAATATATACATCTAATGCATATTGGTTGACCATATGCCACTCTGGTTGTTGGCAACAATTAGTTCTTATTTCTAATGGCTAGTTTGACACCTAAATCTTACAAAAAATATCTCTAATGGCACCAAGAGGGGATAAATTGAGTGTTTATAAAAATCAAGAATTTTTCTAAGCAATGTACTCAATTAACAAGAATCAATATAAATATGAATGCATAAATTGCTTAATAAAAATTAACTAAATAATTTAAAGATGATAGGGAAGAGAGAATGTAAACTGATTTATAGTGGTTTGACAAAAACTTGTTGCCTGCATCTATTCCCAAAACTCTCCTTAGAATTCCATTATGATGTTTCTTTTAAGGTGACGAATAACCTTTGTATAATCTTTTTAAGTAAAGAGCACTTTTCTTACAATCTTCTTCTAAAGTGAAAAGGAACCTTAATCCCATTTAAAATATGCTCAAGTACAATATCCAACACCATAATAAAAGATTGTAACTTAAAAGTATCTCATTTATTCATTTGATAACTCCAAAGAGGCTCACTCATGCAAATATTAAACAATGATGCTTAAATGATTAAAATGTACTTAAAAATGTGTATAAAATACACCTAAAAGCTTATTGATACAAAATCAAGAAGAAAACACCTATTTATAATGTTTTAAGACCTTTCATAGTTGTTGTTAAAGCTAAGCAATAATTGTTATAACGACTATGTGCAAAATACTGGTCAACCAATATAGTATATTGTTGACCAGTATGCATTAAAAATACTAGATTTACTAACCGTCAGAACACTAGTCTATATTGATCGACCAATACATTAATCAATGTTATGAAAAACTTATGGTACATCAAATTTAATAACTTTGAGCTATATTGGTCAATCACTAATACAAATAAGTTGATTAATCACCCCAAAAATATGATTTTAACAACCCTAAATGCTCAAAACTAATTTGCTTAATCCAATTATTATTTAATCACTTCTCAAAATGTTCCTTAAAGAGTGTTTAAAAGATCAAAAGGTTTTTATATTAAAATAAAAAGCTTCAATGCCTCTTGATGAATGTAAATGCTCATGCAATAAAATGAAATAAAATTTTTATACATGGTGAGCCTTTTAGGGCATCAAATTAACAAAGTGAGATCATAAGTAATATTACAAACTAGAGAATGACTTTGATAAGACTTGATCTTCTTTTGTCCTTAGTTTGATTTTCATTTCGATGGTTGTACACTTCATCTTCTCTTTATCAACTCCATAAACTGTCTTCTTGGCTTTATTTTTATTCTTATATTGCTTTTTGCCAAAATAATAAACTCATCAGTAGTTTTTTTTATCATCAAAACACCAATTTGAAACTCACTTAGTTTAACAATTTTCCCCTTTTGGATGATGACAAAACAATTGTAATATAAGATAATAATACTAAAATTAAGCACATAAATAACTGTTAAGATAATGAGAAACATAATTCAATATAAAGAACAAAAGATATACAATATTAAAGAAATATCCATATATGTAGATAATATAAATTTGCCTAAGTATAGTATATAAAGTGCAAGAAATACAAAAACAATACTTCCCTTAAATTTCATCACTCCCTTTGAATGTTATTACCCCCTAAATCTAATATCACCATTCACACCCCTTTTAAAATCATAAAAAGAAATCATTATCTAAAAATGAAAAATATAAGTGTCATGCTTCAAACAAACTTGATAAAAATAATCCAAACAAATTTTATTAAAAATGATAAACTTTCTCACTGATTGAATATTTAAAGAGTGAGAATAAAAGTCTAATTTTGATAGAAACGTCCACAATTATGTCTAATTTGAAAAATAATTATTTTAGTATTATGCTTAAGTTGAAAATTTAATTAAAGTAGCAAGGATAAGTTTTGATAATATTAGAGGTTGAAAAAATAAAAATATCTAGTAATCAATTTCATAAACGAGTGTATAATTTTGAAATTCTTAAAACTTCAAGAATAGTAATGTGAAAAAATACCCATTGAACAAAATAAAAGATGCATCAAAATAAGTTCAAAAATTATAAAATTCCCATTTTAAGATCCAACAATGAGAAAATTTCAATTTGATTCAATTACACTTAATTATAAAAGGAAACTTGATGAATCATGTGATTTATGGAAATGATTTCAAATACATATACGATCAAACAATCCTAAAGTTTAGGAGTTTATACAAAGAGAATGTGAACTTTAATGATCTTTAACAAAAATTAAAAAAAAATTGAAGAGGGTCACTAGGGGACAATGATTGACCGATTGAAGGTTATGGTTAACCTTTCATATTGACCAAATATGAACAAACTCACTGTAACTTAATTGTCTTCCCTGAAAGAGACATTGGTCAATTATTACTTTTGGGACCTTGTGTTTAGCCATTTATGAAACCAAACTTCTCATAAACTTACTAGAAGGAAAATTATCTTAGAAAAAGGTGACATTGGTTGACCGCTAAAAGATATTGGTTGATCAGTGTTGGTAAGTGGATGACCAAAACTTTGACCAAACAAAGAACAAACTCAATTGAATAATCAATTTCATAAAGGAGTGTATAATTTTGAAATCCCTAAAACTTCAAGAATGGTAATATGAAAAAAATGCCCAAATTACAAAAATCAAACAAAATAAAAGATGTATCAATATAATTTTAAAGGAGACAACTTTGGCTCCATTTATGATTAAACTATGAAAGCATTAATTTGAAAATATAATTGTTAACTAAAAATTTAGAAAATTTCTAGTTTTAAGATCCAAGAATGAGAAAATTTCAATTTGATGCAACACCTAATTTTAAAAAGAAAATTGAATGAATCATATGATTTATGGCAATGATTTCAAAGACATAAACATTATCAAAAATCCTAAATTTTAGGAGCTGGTGCAAAGAGAATGTGAATTTTAATGATCTTTAAAAAATGTAAAAAAAATTGAAGAGGATCACTTAGGGATACTGATCGACCAGTTGAAGGTTGTGGTTAACTTTTCATATCGACCAAATATGCCACAAGCTTGCTGTAACTTAACTTTAATTCTTTTCTAAAAGAAACATTGGTTGACTATTGCTCTATATTGTTTGACCACTGGGGCCTTATGGTCAACCATTTATACAACCAAATTTCTCATAAACTTATTAGAAGAAAAATTATCTTAGGAAATGGTGGCATTGTTTGACCACTAAAAGACATTGGTTGACCAATGTTAGTAAGTGGATGACCAAAACTTCAACCATACAAAGAACAAACTTAATGAAAAGGAAGAAAACATGATTTTTGATTACACTAGTCAACCACATTGAGATATTGTTCAACTAACTAATTAAATAATCTTAAGAAACAAACTTTGAAATTTAAATTAAAACATCAAAACACGTAATAAATCATAGGAATATTAATAAAGAACTATTATAATCATTAAAGGAGACTTTAAATATGTAAAATCATGTCTAATCCTTTTCTAATAGCATCATTCATTGGTTTAACAAGACTACATCTTAATTGGATTAAAATATCAACAAATTTTAACTCAATATTCCTATTTGCACATAATATCAAAGTTTTATTCCACAATATACTATATACATAGTGCAAACCCAAAAAATATCACTAAGAATTTATACTCAAATTGATAAATAAGAGAAATATATGAAAATTTTCAAAAGTATAAACTATAGTTACCTCTTGTTGAGCATTACTTATGATATGATTCAAATGAAGATTCTTTGAATTTTCAATCCATTAATAGTTTCTCATCCTTTTTATCTCCCTGCTTAGTTCAACAATTGACTCTTTTAAGGAGTCTTTAATGATCATTCTTGCTTGCTTTAAGGACAAAGTTCTTTACATTCTATATAAACATTTTCAATACTTTATTACATATAAAAGGCTTAGACATAAAGGGTTATATTCATCATTATAAAAAGCATAAATTCTTCAAAAATAATACTCAATTCAATGAATACCATCTTTACTTCTTACCATTTACTTTTTATAAAACCTACAAAATAAGTCTATTAATATGTTGTAGAAACCCAAATGAGCTTAGTTCTTTTATTGTTAAACTCCTCCTTCATTTTGAGCCACATTTTCAAGGGTTTTCTTACCATTCACCATTCTTTGTTTGAAAAAGCAAAATTTATTAACATGTCCAAACTTAACACAAAAATTACATACCATGTTATAGGAGTGAAGATGCTACATAAATGCTTTATTATGTGTGTATAAATAATCAGGAAACTTTCTTTGGGCATTAAAGGTGTTAAATGGTTTTCTTGGGTAGTGAAATGAGCTACCATGATTATATATATGATCCTAATATGAACGAAAGCTTTATGGATGCTTCTTTAAAACCTAAAAGGGTGTGAGTGGGTTTGCATGTTATTGTATAAGTTATGCCTATTCTTCTTGATAGTATTGAACTTTATGCCTGACCTATGAGTCATATTTAAAAGTATGATGCTTGCTTTTAGAATTTGTCCTAGTGGATGTGGAAGGTACATGCATATGCATGGATGTAGATTATTTATATTCATTTGTCACATTAGTCAATGGTTCTTCACTATCAAAATATTTTCTCTTAATAAACATAGGTTTAGAATTGGCTTCACTTCCATGGTTGTATCCTTTTCCATGCCTATTATTGGAATTCTTTTGAGCTTTTAACATTTTTTTCTATTTTGTCACTTCCCTTTGTAGACTTTAACAATGAGTCTTTGAGGGAATCTATCTCCTTTTTCAATTTTTTATTCTCATGTCTTAATGCATCTTAAGTCATGATTTTCATTAATAATCACATTTTTTATGCTTTAATGTTATATAATTCACTTCTTATCTTTTCATTCTCATTCATACACTCATGATCTATAAACTATCAACTAATTCATTGTATTTTAAATGCATATCACTATTGCATAATTTAGGATTGGAAGTTACCTCATCATTTTCTATAGAAGTAAAACATATATGAGCTATCTCTTCTTCCAAATGTTCATTTTAGATTTAGTTATTTCATTCTAAGTTAACACTTTAGGTGTTTTCTTTTTATCCTTCTTCTTCTTCTTATAGTTCATTATCTTGAATAGAGGACATTATGAATTTATATGATAGGTTTTTTACATTCAATGTAAATAATGTAAGAGGATTTAAATTTTAAATCACTTTTACCTTTTTTTAAGTCTTTTATTTTGTAGATTTTTTCTAGTGATTAAGGCAATATCTTCTTCATCGCTTTCACTATTTGATATCTCCTCCTCTTGATTTGATTCTTCCTTTGAGGCTTTAAATGCTATTTTTTTGGACTGTAGTTTCTTCTTGCATCTCTTGGATACTCACTTCGTATGTAAGAAATTTTCCAATGTGCTCCCCTAATTCTAGTGTTATTAAATCTTGGCTTCTTTTATGACCATCACTTTAGCTGCCCATGTCTTTATAAGTGACCTAAGAAACTTTCTTACCATTTCAACATTAATATTGGTCTTTCCAAGAACTTTGAGAGCATTAATAATATTAATAAATTTAGTATACATGCTAGATAAGTTTTTATAATGCTTCATTTCAAACAATTTATATTGATGTGTTAGCATGCTTACTTTACTCTCCTTTTACTTAATTGGTTCCATTATGTGTAACTTCTAAATATACCAAATTTGATGAGTTGTTTCACCAATAGAGACCTTATTGAATTCATTTCTTCCTAATGCATAAAAAATGATATGTATGGCCCTACTATTTAAGGAAACTAATCTCTTATCCTAAGGTCCCTATTTTACTTTAATTTGGGTACATTTTCATTTTCTAAAACTTTTGTAGGACTAAAGGAACCATTTAAAACTATTTCCCTTAGGTATACACTTTCATCCATTAAGAAGAATCTTATCCTAGTTTTCTAATAATGGCAATCATTACTATTAAAGAAAGGTGGTTTACTAATGTTTCATCCCTCTTAGTTGAATGATGTTGATGATGTTCCTAAATATGCCATTATAATCTTTACTATAGTATTTTATTAGAAAAGCTAGCCCAATAAATCCAATCTAGTACCATTTGTCAATCCCTAATGGCACCTAAAAGGGGGAGTGAATTGAGTGTTTATAAAATGCAAGAATTTTTATAACCAATGTACTCAATAAATAACAATCACTATAAATATGAATTGAGAAATTTATTAATACAAATTAATCAAACAATTAAATAATAATTTAAAGAGGATAAGGAAGAGAGAATGCGAATCCATTTATAACGTTTGAATAAATAATCCTTTCCTACATCCACCCTTCTTACAATCTTCTTCCAAGATGAAACAGAACCTTAATCCCACTTAAAACATCCCAAGTATAATATCCAACACAAAAAATGTTTACAATTAAAAAATATCTGACTTATCCATTTGATAATTCCCAAGGGGCTCACTTACATAAATATGAAACAAATGATACTTATATTATTGAAAAAGACTTTGAAATGTCTGTAAAATACACCAAAAAAACTTTTCGATAATAAAAGCAATGAGAAAACATATATTTTTAGTATTTTGTGACATTTGTTGGTCATTGGAGTTAAGAGTTAGCCATTGCAATGGCTATATGTAGAGCAATATACATTAAAGGCACTAAATTCACTAGCTATTGAAACGTTGGTCAACTAGCAGGCATGTTGGTCATCCAATGTTCCAACCAACGTTACAATAAACTCACAATACATCATGTTTATCAACTTTAACCCATACTGGTTTACCACTAACCCATATAAGTTGATTAGTGACCATAAAAACATGAATTTAACAACTTTAAATACTTAAATCCAATTTGTTTAATCCAATTATAATTTAAAACTTCATAAAATATTCCCTAAAAAGTGTTTTAAAGATAAAATTAAAAGCTTTAATGCCTCTTGATAAATGTAAAGACTCATGTAATAAAGTAAAATGAAACGTTTATGCATTGGTTAACTAACATATCATATTGGCTATCATGTTGGCTAGTCAATATGTTACATAGCAGTAGTAGTAGTGGTGGCGGTAGTGGTGGTGAGAGATAGTAGTAATAGTAATAGTAATAGTAGCAGCAACAACAGTAGGAGCATTAGTAGTAATAGTAGTAGTCTATACCATTTTGTATAAGGCCTATTCCAAATGGAACCTAGAAAATCTATACCTTGTCAAATGCTTAATTATAATATGACTCATCCATAATAGACAATGATCATATTTTAGCTAACCCATTGCTGATCATTTTCTTATCTTTTTTATATAATATAATGCAAAGTCATAAGTGAAAAACTCTTTATTTTTTATACATGTTACCTTTACTATATCCAATAATTATTCTTTAAAGAGAAGTGTGCTTATCTAAAATCACTACTTGATGTATTTAAGCTTGCAATTTCAATTAAGTTTTAGAGGTTTTATGTCAATGAGACACTTTGGTGTTCTTTTGGATGTCTAAAGAGAGATAAGGGGTAGCCCAAAAGGAAACTTTCAAAAAGAGGAGCCTAAAAGAGAATTTTATCCTAAAATTAAGGATTATCATTTGCCATATCTATGAAATAGTGAAGGAAATGTCATGTTTCTAAATTTTAATTTAAAGAAATACAATTGAATAAGGAGCTAACCATAATAGACTTGACAGTGACGAAAGCATTGTAGGCTAAAACCCACTTTACTAATCAATAGCCCACAAAAAAAATATTTGCACAGTTGTAAGAGTTAGTGAAGGTAAAAAATATGCTTCAATCTCAAGGAAACAACTTACAAAATAATAAAATAGTAATTATATAGATTAGCCCCAAGGAGATAATGTACCATTCACATCTCCATCAGGTATATTAGATGAGAATCACCAAGATCCTAGTCTCGATAACCCTTTCATTTCAGTAATTTTTAATAAACCACCACCATAAATCTTCAGGCTTATTGCCTTAGAAGCATATTTAAGGCCTTTAGACATTATATATCTTTATTGAATTCTTTATTTTAAAAAAGTAATAACGTGACATAATTTTTTAAAAAATTAAATCAATAAATGAATAAAGAAAAGTCTCAAAGTCATATATAACTTCTAGTCTATATTATAACTATTCAATATCATAATAACAGTCAAATCAAGTTGAAAAATGTTCATCCTAGAGATTGACACGAGATGCCCCTATCACATGTAGGGCCATACCAATTTTCCTAATTGACACATAGTTAAGGGGATTCAAGTGATAAAGTTATATCTAAACAAGTACTAGAGAATGACATTTAGGATACAAACACCTATGTCTTTAAATAGTGTATGGTCATATATGTTACCTCCAGCTTGTATGGTTAACTTTTTGTGGTAAACTAGTTCCACCATTGTCTTTGTCCATAATACTTCAAGAAGATCCCTTCACGTGTTATATTATGGAGTTCCAATTTACCTCTTTTTAATGTATTTTAAGTCAAGCTCAGGGTTGGAGTTTTGTGGAGCTACTTTTAGAGGTGCCCTTAGGTCTGGCTTCCCTACATAGTTAATTTCTCTAATCTTTGTTTGCTTTCTATTCACTTTCCTATGAGCATTTGGCTTTTCTTTACACCTGTAACTTGTGGATACATCTTTGAAGTATGTAAGGTTGATAATTTGAACTCATGTAATAAGAAGAACCATATGTGGGAACATCTAAGGAAATTGTAAATTGTAATTGCCTATAACATTGAATTTTCTTCCTTATTAGATAAATTACCTAGTCTCCATATTTAGGAGAGTACTCTCCTATAGCTTTTGGATTCTTTGTTCACTATTATTTGCTCTCTTATCCATGTAAATGGCTCTAATTTCATTTGAAAAACATTATTCTCAATACCTCTAAAACATCTTAAGTTACACTCTTTCCATAGATAGATTATACACAACCAAAAAGCCACTTCCAACACACATTATCCCCTCTACTTATGCTCTTTTCTTGCTAAATCTAGTTTACAAATTCCATATAGTTAAGGTTGCTCTTAATAACTAAGCAGTGATCTAGAGTATCTTTCTATATTATAGATGATATCTTGCACTTGACGAACATATGTTTAGTAGTTTCAAATTCTGCTTTATAAAGGAAGCACATGTTAGTGTTGTTAAGATAAGACAACATGTCAAGTTTATCCATTCTATGCTTCATTAGATACCACATTAGCAATAAAACTAAAGTATTAGGTTCTTACTGCACACCACCCTCCATAATCAAATTAATAATATTAATAATCGAAATAACATAAATTTAAGAATATTAGTTTGGCTTTATATTTTATTTCCATTACAATTAAACCAAAAACTAAAATAAATATTTAGTTCTTCTGATTTCTCTACTCATATTTTGGAAAAAAATTTTAAACCGAGTGATGTTCTAACTCATTGTTTTGGTAATAACAAATATGTTACTATTAATATCTTTATAATTGGTGATAATAGTAAATTAATTTATTAAAGATGCAAAATTTCGATGATCATGTTCAATAGAAGGATGTTTGGTTTATTTCTAAACCAATATTAATTTATCTGCAAGTGCACCATGTAGCTGCAGTTAGCACAAGCAAATATGGGTTAAATCTCTTAAAGACAATGAATACTAGTAATTACCGTTATCCTATTATCTAGTCCACAAATTTGATTTTGGCTTTTAATAAAGAAAATTACCCTTAAACAACTAAAATAAATAGGAAACAATATTGAGAAGAGAATAAACAATTCATTTAGAAATAATCAATATCAAGAATTGGTGTTTATATTATGAACCCCCTAAAACCATTTAACAATTGACCTTTTATTATGAAATTGTTTTATTGACTATTAGATCGTGGAAATTCCTATCGTATGCTAATAACTCACTTGAGACTATTGACAACTAACCTCAAGTTTATCAATTGAATTAATCAGGTTAAAGTTTCTAAGATTGCTTTATTGACTTGTGAATTTCGTTATTATATTTGACCCTAATCCAGAGGATTTATGTCGACCTTTCTCTATGTTTGTAATCAACTCTTGTCAATTATGGTAGATCTATTCATGCAAAAGATTTCTCAATCTCCATATTATGAAATCAGAGTATATACTAATATTTCAGATCTATTAAAACATATATTCAACATATAGTTGAATCACAATAGAACAATCAAAATAATTGCATTAAATAAAAGAATTAAAACATGTTATAACTCAAACTAGGGTTCATCTCACCTAAACATTAAAGTTGTTTAGTTAAAAATGATAGAAAATGAAATCAAACATAAATAGAAAGAAAAACAAATAGAAAAAAAGGATTCATAATTCTAAATCTCCCTATATCTCCTATCGAATGTTTTTGCAAGGTAGAGATTTGATGATGTATTATATTGGATCTGTAGATGATTTCTTCATGCTTTCCACATCTCTGGATCAATATTGGCCCTTTTCAATGATCTTTACATCTTGAATTGCCTCTCTAAGTCTTTGAAATTCTCCTTTTGTAATCTACCTCCACTAACATCTATTTATAGTAAATTTTAAGGATTTTAGAAGATACACGAGCGTATAATAGACCGTGTATACACCAAAATCCCAGATTCGCAATTCTGCAAGGTCTAAGAGATATACATGGCCATATACACGGTCATGTATCCCTTCTTTGCTTCAAATCTTCATTTTATCCTCGTCTTCATCTAAATTCTTCTCCTTTTGGTCTATAAAGGCAATTACAACCTATAAATTCATTTGGAGTGAATCAAGTACCAAATATACAATAAAAGTTCAAAATATCAAGCAAAATTACATCAAATATAAGGTACAAGTATAGTCAAATTAGCATCTATCAAACATCTCCACACTTAAGCTTTTTCTTATAATCAAAACTTATAAAATTTACAACATCCATCCTTCATTACTCATAATATATCCATTCATACTATAAATCATCATTCATATTAATCAAATTAACATACAAATATAATCAAGTTATCCTAAAACTAACTTCCTAAGTCAATATTAATAGTAATCACATCTATAAATGCATTGAAATAAAAAATATAAATCTTTACACCCTCACCAAGATTTAACTCAATGCACTCAAGTGTTTAGGGTAAAACACATCAAACTCTCAAATCAATGCATAGTAAAACTCTTAAGATTTGCTTGCAATATTATCACATCTCTACCACTTATTTATAAACTAGAAACAAAAATAAAAAGGTCTTTATACATGTTGTAATAGAGTTTAGGTACGGTCTGGTTAGGATAATAAAAAGATTTCATTGAAGGAAATTTACTAAAGAGACATTATAAGAAACTTGTTTACAAATATACATCGGTCCTTTTATTGTAATTCCATTGGTACCTTAAACTTTTATTCTTTTTTTCCTATGTTCTTTTTTTAAAAATAATTTCTAGCATTTAGTACTAGAATTAAAGAAATAATGGACCTTTCAAGATTTTCAAGTTTCAAACAAACAAATAATGTAAATAATCTTTAGGGTTCAAATCAATAAAAAGGTTTTAAAGAAAAATAGGATAAAGGTTAATAATTAGTTTTAAATATTTGAAGAAGGCTAATGCCCAACTTGATTATTCCTAAAGATAAATTTAAAGTAAGGTAATTATCAAAGAAATTGGCTAAAATAAATTGTTGAATCTAAATGTCTTTATCACTTCATCAATTCTAATTTAACAAATATGGTCTCAATGTGTATAATAAAAGTAAGTTCTAGAATTGTTTAACTGTGCATTATAGCACATATGAAAGAAATAAAAAAGCTTAAAATTTTTTAAAATTATGCTCTTAAGCTTAAACGCTCAAGAAAAAATGGGTATATATATGTAAATAGCATGTAATTTTCATTCAATTTGACTATCTCAATGATTGATAAAAATATGACCTATAAAAGCAATTTTATTCTAACTCTCATCCTTTTGGATACTAATTCAACTCAATATTCAATAATGAAATATGGTATTGATGGAAAGATTTTAATTAAGTTAAGATAAATTTTATAAACAAGATTATAATAAGCTTAAGAAAATTATTACAAATCATCAATCCCTTCCCCATATTTAAAGTTATACATTGTCCTCAATGTACAGACTATAAGCATATAGAATAAATGAGAAGGTTAAGTGGTACTTTCCTGAGGAAGACAAATTTTCAATTATGATCCATCCAATATGAGATTACATCCTTGCAAAATATAAAGAAAGAGGGATAAAAAAAACATAAATAAATAAAAATAAAATAAATGAATAAAACATAAGAACATCATTAATTATAATGTTAGAGAGAAAACAAAATAATTAATGTAAAGAAAAATAAGAAAATACACAAAGGATAAAGAAAAAGAAAGAATATACAAGACTAAACATCTCTCTCATTATGCGATCCTGATTGGTCTGACAAAATAGGGTTCTTGTGATGGTGATCCTGACCAGGCAGATGAGATGATGAGGAAGTGCCCTTGTCAAATGATGGAGGTTAGAAATCAGTGCCTAGATAACCCATCATTAAGAGCATCACTCCTATCCATCCAACTGTAGACTAAATGATATGTGCTTAATTGATTATACATTTATTCCAAAAAACTTAATGATTAATGTTATGAAATGCTTAAGACATTCATTTTAGTTCATACTTGGTTTTAGGTACAATTCAGAAGTGAAGGAGCTAAAGTGGGTTGAAAGCACTATATTTGAGCTAGTTTTGAAAGATTCACAATCAATTGTCTTTACGGAACAAGAAGAAGAAAGATTAGAATGAAGATGAGACAAGAAAGCACTAAAAAGAATGAAGAATAACTTTGTCATGACATGAGATATGTCTCACAGTCATGAGAGGTGTGTCAATCCCGTGACAAACTTGTCATAGGCGTGATAACCCATGTCATGCCCATGACATACTGCCACCTCACCATGAAAACCCTACATTTTTAAGTATAAAAAGAACACGTTGTGATGATAGAATGATATGAAAGGTTTATATTTCATTTGGGGGTTTCGTCTTTAAGGTGTGAGCTTCAGTTTTGATGAAGAGAAGGGGAAAAGCTTCATTCCTTTGGAGACCCATAGAGGGCTAGCTTCCTAATGTCAGTTCAGTGGTTAAGCATTTTTTCATTGTGTTTGTTGTTCTTTCTCTTTGTAGGGATTTATTATGTTATCCTATGCTTTATGCTTTATGCTTTATGTATGAATAATCTTTATTCTGGTTATTGTTATATTGTTTATGTATGAACCCATTGTTAGAATCTTGAACACAATCCATAATTGTTATATTTGGATATTGCTAGAATCTTTAATATAATTCGTAATTGTTATGTTGAGATTCACTTGTAGCAACTAATGATTTTAGATCATTAGGGATACATCCATAATTATTGTGTTTTCAATTGGTGTCGAATCATTAAGGATAGGATAACTAGGTTAAATGGCCCAAGCTTGTATGGTTGTTGCCTTGATTAATTTATTTTTCTAACTCCTAACGTGACTGTCCAATTAAATCTAGAGATTGTATCCTAGGTTGTTCGATAACTAGGTTTATGAACGAGTGTCTCTTAATTAAACATGATATAAGGGAAAATGGGGTTAATAGAGCTTACTGTTAACCTACGATTAATAGTTGCTAGGAGGGGTAAGAGAACAACAATTCAATGAAGAATGTTTAATTGAGTGTAGGCTGAGATAGAACCGATGACTAGGTAGAACCGATGACTAGGTCCCTAACTATTTCATCTCTTTCATCAATTTTTAATGTTTTCTTTAATTTGTTTTCAATAGTCTAGTTTCATTTTATTTTCATATTTGAAAACAAACAAACCCCGTCTAAACCTAAACACCAATTCTTTTCATAACAAAAGCTAACCAAACACTCTCTGTAGGATCGACCTAGACTCACCACTGCTATAATTGTAGGTCTAGTTATTTTAAGTAGTGTTATAATGAGCTTTGTTACTGAAGCTTGCCTAATCATGCAACCGATGTCTCTAACCGTCCTACCCTCTCCAGAAACTCTGCCTGCTAAAGTCAAAATGTCCTCTAAAAAGCTGGCCCACCTATTTCCTAAAAGCTAGCCCACCCACCTTCCCTTTCTGGTGGCTATGGATGTAGCTGTTGCACCGCTGTAGGTTGCTTCTCTCTGCCTCCACCCTCTAGTGTCAGCTTATAGACTCTCCAATAAGTTTGTAGATATCTCTTATAGGACCTTAACGTTTATATACCATGCATATATGTTGCATCACTGTCAAATTAAGTGCCACCATAGTAGTCGTTTGCCGCATCAGTGGTAGTCGATCAACTAAACCTATCTGTCGTGCCAATCAGGTCATATAAGGTCCAACATAAATTGTACCGACCTTCCTATCTTCACTTTGATGCTTGATGAATTGGACTTGTATATCCTAGGTGAGTTGGCATCCTCTCGCTCATGCTCCAAAGGTAGTACACGTCCATGTTCCCAATAACTCCCCAATTGTCACCCTGATTGCTCAAAGTGTGACTTAGAGTATCATAGATGTACTTGCGAGTTGGATGTTGCAATGTTGAAGCCTTTGACTTAATTGGATCATAGTCATCTTTTGTACTGATATTACTCAAAAAGTGTCAAGGAGACAATCTATACAAAAAGTCAATCTGTAATGTAATGTACTTCGGTGTCCCCATGTACTCCTATTCATAAAGACCCATCATGATGGAGAATTTTGTGTAGCTCATCTGGTACATCCCCGTCATAACAACCTCTCTCCATGAAGAATGTGGAGAGGACCTCTAGTGTGAGCTTTTGATACGAAGGTTCCACTATGTTAAAGAACTGGGACCATGTGCCAATATCCACAAGATCCCAAACTTCTTGGGCTATGCCAATTTGATTCAATGCCTCCCAGTCGATATATTTGTTTGTATTGAACTACTTATCCTTCAACCATTAATATTGTTCCTCCTGGGCCCTGACATTGAACAGTAACATCCGTGGTTCCTTTAGAAGCTGAGCTATAGTGGAAGATCCTTCTCTTTGTTGTCTCTTTCTAGGAGTCTACTTTTCATGTCGTGGTCTTGTCATTGTGCCTAAAAGTTTGAATAAGTGTGAGAAGATTGACAGATAATTTACGAGAATATGTGTTTCCCCACACTTAAAATTAATTATGCTCCTGACTAAATTATTAACAAAAAAAAATTACAATGAAAAAGAACTAACATATAGAAATAATTAATAAATTAACACACATAAATAAATAAATAAACAATTAAACATATTTAAGTAATAAACCAATTAATCTCAAAGTCTTGTAATTAACAAAGTAATGTAATGGTTAAATTACCATTCTAACCATAAATGTGAAATTTAAAACTTTAAAATTATGATTACATAAAATTAACATTAAATTTGTGCAATTAAACATAAGCACAATATTAATTAATGTAAAAATAACTAATTAACCTAATTAAATGAAAAAAAACACAATTAAACACTTAGTGAGCAAAAATTGCAAGTTTACGTGATGGAAGTTGAATTTTCATCCAAATTTCATGCAATTAGTTAAATTAAGTTATAAAATTAATTGGGTATTGAAAATAATCAACTATCAAACCATAATTAGACAATAAATCACAAAACTTTGCATAGATCCCCAATTTCTTAGTTTTAGCATTATCGAGCAAAATTCACTAAAACAAATCAAAACATCTAATTAAATAGGTATAAATAATTAAAATTGAAAGAATTACTTACTTGGGTGTTGTTAGGTTGGTTGAAAATGCTAAAAATTGGAAAGGGAGAAATGGGAGTGACGATGGTAGTGAGAGAGGAATGAGAGAAAGTGGAATATATATGAGAGTTAGGGTTTCTGAAGGTGTATCGCGTGAGCATACGGATTGATACACGGTCTTATACCAAATCATGTATATTATTGAGTTACGGCTTTTAGCAGGTTTACACAGGCGTGTATCAAAACAAGTAAAACTACACTAGCGTGTCCTGAGAGCTTGTAACTCTCTGTAAACATGTGCAACTTTAAAATTTGATGCTCAAACATAAAAATTTTCACTTTAGCATTATAACTTATAAACACGCATACCCCAACATTGCCAATTATACACACTTTTTTTTCCAAGAAGCTTAATCTTTCTATCCTAAAACACACCGAACAAAAATTAATTAATTAAAACCTATGCGAACATGAAAGCAAAAACAAGATAATATCTAAAATAAAATTAAAACTAACTCATGGGTTGCCTCCCTTGTAACACTTCTTTAATATCATTAGCTTGATGTACCCTACACGTTTACCCTCATCCTGGGTCAATGATCAGTGGCTTGGTTGCATTCATTTCTCCACAAAGCAGTTTCATAGCGTGTAAGTAAGCCACTTGTTGGAAGATAATCATCAGGATATAATTTATAAAATTAATCAATCCAATCACATTCGTTAATGCCCACTGTTAATAAAATAAGGGATAACAAAACTACCTGAATCATTGGCTAACTCAAGCAATTTGTCTATGAGGAATTGGGAACCCTCTGTACTCAAGGTGAATACCAATGACTCATTAGTAGTTTCCTTATATGGTTCCTCCGTCAGTTCTTCCTAAACTATCATTGTCCATTCTTATTCTTCTTCTTCCTGGACAAAGGTTTTTAGCTTATCTTTTTCAATTACCTCTTACCACTTCTCTACTTTGTCTTCTTGGATAGAAGCTTTTTCCTTTTTTTCTTCTTCTTCTTCTTCTTGAAGCTTGTTTCCACTCCTAAAGGTGATTTTCATTCCATGTTCTTTAGGATTTGTTTAGTAGGAATAGGCAAATGACAACGTGTCATAACACTATTCAAAATAAAAACTAGACTACTACTATAGCAATTGTGAGTCTAGGTCGATCCTATAGAGAATGTGTGTAAAGTTATTGAAATTAAATCAATCGGTGTTTAGGTTTAGGTAAGTTTTGGTTAGTTTGAAATAAGAAAATAAAATGAAACTAAACTAAAAAAACAAATTAAAGAAAACATGTAAAGTGATGAAAGTGGTGAATTCGTTAGGAATCTAGTTCTTTGGTTCTATCTTGGCCTACACCTTAATTAAGCATATTTTGGTGATTTTTTTTTCTCAAACCTCTCCTAGAAATTATTAATTGTAGGTTAATCTATTAACCTGAGTTTTCCCTTATGTTGTGTTTAATCAAGATACGATCATTAATTAAACCTAGCCACTGAATAATCTAGGATACATTCTCTAGATTTAATTAGGCAACCACATTACGAATTAGGAAATCTAAATAATCAAGGAAACAACCACATACGATGCATCATTTAACCTATGTTATGTTATCCATAATGATTATGAACCATTGGTCCCTATAAATGAATTTCAACATAACAATTATGGATTACATTGAATATTCAAGAAATGGGTTTGTAAATAAATGATGTAATGAACGCATTAAAATCATCTTTTCATAATATCCAAATCCATACACATCGAATAACATAATCAATTTCTAAAGAGAGAAAGAAACAATAACTACAAGGAAAGAATGCTTAATCGAGTTGTCGACATCGATATCGCCTCTGAACGGGCATCAAGAAGCTACTCCTCCATAGGTCTTTTCATGGGGAAAACTTACCTCCCTCTTCATGCTCTATCAAAGGTCCCGAAGGCCTAACAACTCAGCCCAGTCGAAATACCTTCTCCTCTTTTCTCTCAACTGAAATATACCAAAACTTTCATATGTGTGAGAGTCACGTGTCTATTTATATTAAAAACTAAGTTTTTGGGCAACATATACGTGAGAGTCACTGCCATGACATATTGGCAGTGACTCACTATAACATCCCCTCACCTATGGGAAGGGCTCTAAAGTTTCTGCTCACAAAATTCAACTTCAGGTCATTACCATTCACTGTTCATGCCTACACCAATGTTTACTTT
>JANQAP020000550.1:984578-1005509 GCA_026874005.2 Erythroxylum coriaceum | reverse complement strand
GCCCTTATATCACCTTACAACATTAATACTTTAATTCCATCAATCCATGAAATAAATCCTCCCAAACTTGACATAATGATTAAACTCCAAATAAAATGATTTATCTAACAAGACCACAAAATTTATTTAGATCATGCTTAATAAAATAATAAAAAATTTTGGGACCCAACAAGAATCAAGCTTGGAAAAAGTACCTTCATTCTTTAAATTCTCATCGCTTAATCGTTTAATAGAAATAAATCATCAATTGGCTCCTAGATGGTCATAAATGCTCCAAGTTTTGCTTTAATGAAATAACAGAATAATAAGCTAGCTAAAGATCACTTCGATATATTAGGAACCCGCTCTCCTAATAACTTTGCCATCCAATCATTGAAAACTTTCCTAAAACCTTTTATATCCAATGATTAAGTAGATAATTTGACTAGAGGGTTTGTGTAAGAAGATATAAAGTTATCTCTCAAATTCCTTAACCTAATAAGGCCCTGGGACCTAATGGTCTATTTTTTAAGCAGTCTCGAAACTGGACCAAAACACCAACCCTAAAAGTTATACAAAAATTCTCAACCAAAGGTATCTTACTACTAACTATTAACCAAACATACATCACTCTCATTTCAAAATTTCATAACCCCAATAAAATTAGTGATTTAAAAACCTATCTCTTATCACAGTACTCTATATAAATTAATCTCCAAGATGTTAACAACTAGATTGAAGCCAATATTACCAAACTTCATCTTTAATTCCCAAAGTTGCTTCATTTAAGGTGGGAATGTAGGGGAAAATATACTAATTGCTCAAGATCTATTCAAAGGCTATATAAGGAAAGGCATCGATAAAATTTGTGTGATGAAATTTAACTTAAGGAAGGCCTTTGATTAAGTTAAATGGGATTTTTTCATTCAAGTAATACAGGCCTTAAGATTTCTTAACAAATTTATAAAATGGATATATCAATGCATCTCTAACACAAGCTATAGCACCCTAATGAATGGTAAACCAACCATATGGTTTAAAAGAAATAGATGTTTAAGAAAAGGAGATCACCTATCTATTTATCTCTTCTCCATCTATATGGAAACATTGTTACAACTAACAATTTAAAACATTGCTTAAAGTTCAAGATTTATGTATCACAAGAAATGTAACAACAACACCCAGCAGAAATCCCGCTGAGACATAAGGTCTGGGGAGATCTAGTAGTACGTAGCCTTATACCTAACTAGTAGAGAGGATGTTTTCAAATGACCCACATGAATGAAAAAAATAAAAATAAAAATAAATAAGTACATAAATAAATAAATAAGTACATAAAAATGATAAATAAAAGTAAAATTAAGATAAAAATAACCAAAAACCATCAAATAAAAAATAAATTAAGATTAGAATTAGAATTTAAATTTATAAGAAATTAAAATTAAAATAAATAGTAGTAGTGGTAATAATAATAGATAAAAATAAAATAAAATAAAATAAAATAACTAATATAAAAAAAATAAAATAATAATATGTAATTACCACTTCGACTAACTTCAATAGGCAAGAGTTAACAAATATAAGAGAACTACAAGAATCTCTTTATGAGGGATCCTTTACCTGAATCCTAGCATGCCAAAGTTTTCTATTGTAGGTCATGTCCTCGATAAGTTCCAACATTAATATATCTTTTTTGATCACCTCTCCAATTCTTCTTAGGCCTCCCTATTTTGCTCTTAGAATCTCTAAGTACGATCTTCTCGCATCTTCTCATTGGAGCGTTTGGGTGTCTCCTCTTAACATGTCAAAACCACCTAAGCCTTATCTCTCTTAATTTATCCATAATATTAACTACCTTTAATTTGTCCCTTACCATTACATTCCTTACCTTATCCCTTTAAGTAAGGTTGCACATCAAACGAAGCATCCTTATCTCTATTACTATTAGCTTATAACTATGAACTTGTTTGATGGGCCAACAATCCACCCTGTTGAGCATGGTCGGGCTAATCACTAAACTATAGAATTTGCCTTTAAGCTTGAGTGGTATCACAAGAAATGCAATAGGTTAAAACTCTTTTACCTAACTTTTATTGATGACCATTTGTAATTTTTTAAAGTAGATCACACCTTAGTTGCTATGTTAGTTTAGTATATACTCAAGAGTACAAGTCAATTTTTAAAAAAACTACTTCATGCTCTCTAACTATACATTTAGCCTTGAAGCTGAATTGGGACATATTACTTGCATGAATATAGTCAAACCTCCTTTTCAATTTTACTTTAGAATTCCAATTACCACCTCTAAACCCTCTTATAAGGACTACAAGCCACTTATTGAGCAAATTGAAAGAAACCTCAGGAAATGGTACAACAAGGAGCTAAGTTATGTTAAGAGGCTTTAACTGATTAAAACAGTAATGTACAGTATATTCAATCATTAGATATCCCATCTAATCCTGCTCAAGTGTATTACTAAGGACATTGAAAAGTTTTTAAGGAAATTCCTGTAGTTAGTTACCCCTATAAGCCTACTGGTGCCAAAATAGCTTGGAAAGATATATGCTATACAAAGAAACAAGGAGGACTTGGAATACACTCCATTTGAACCTTTAATAATGTCTTACTAACTAAAAGGGTCTAAAAGCTGCTTATAGATTAAAAAAACCTATAAGTCTAATGGATCCATATTAAACACTTATAAGATTAGAGCTTTTGGGAAGTTAAATGCAATGCTAATTCCTCCTGGACTTGGTTTTACATCCTTAAGTTGGGAGACTAGGTTATAAGTGTTTCCAAATGCATTGTAGGTAGTGGTGATAAAACTTCAATCTGGTTTGCCAATTGGTGTGAAAAAGGCCCCTTCTACTTACTCCCTAATCTTTACCACTTAGGATACATACTCAAATATAAGGCCAAAGTCAAGGATCTTATGACCAACCAATATTAGAATGTCAAACTCAAATGATTTGATTATCTCACTAAGATAATTCCAAGTAATAGATTAAGACTTGAGATGGAAGACAAAGTTGTATACACTTTTCATTCTTTAAGCAAATTCAACAATGTGTTAGCAAGGAGATTTTTTATGTCCCATATCCCTGATATGGAGTGGTACAATATAGCTTAGTTTCTTGGGAACAACCTTTGATCTGCTTATACTACTTGGTTTGCAATCAGGAATAAATTACCTATAGTTGAGAGAGTTAAACCTCCCTCACTCCGGACATCAGATGTAACTTATGTAATGACTTTCTAGAATCTAGGGATCATTTATATTTTCAATATTGTACACCAATTCTTTTTAGTGGAAAATCAAGAATCTATACAATGTTAAAGACATCAGTAACTATTTAATATACATGATAGATTAGTTAACTAAAAGCAAATATCATAATGGTAACTCTAAACTTCTTAAATTAGCTATATGAATAGGATTATATGAAGTATGACAATAAAGGAATAGGAGGAGATATAAATAAAAACAATTGAATGCCATCCAATTTCAGCAGGCTACTTTACGCTTTAAAATTTCCCTCCTTCTGAATAGTAACTTTCCTTATTTAGTAAGTAACTGGTAGTTTCCCTATTTGGGAAAGTCTGATGGAGACTCACATTGGAGATTGCTCCACTCATTCCAATATCCTAGAGGTCTAATAGAATGCTAGTAACTTATTAAATGTGAAGTTTCCCTTCATTCACAAATGTTTAGATGTGAGTAAGGAAACAAATAAGCTTCTAGTTCCTCAAAAAGGGATTACCAAATCCTATAGTAGTGTAGTGTCAATAGAATCACCTCTCCAAAAGCCTAAACTTTTCCTTTCCACTATAGTGAATAATTGTTTCCCCTTTTAAGGAGCTTCTGTAAATTGGAGTTAGAACCTGGTCTTATAGCTTAACTGTCATTTTTATGAATAAAAGGCCCTCATTCCTATAAGTTCAGTATGGGTTCATTCTAGATGTGGAAATAAGGGTCTGGAGAAAGTTCTCCTGACTGATAAGGATTCATTCATCTTTAGATTTAGAGATAAGGAAAGCTTGACTTCAATTATGGAAACAAAGCCTTGGCATATTGGTGGACAACCCTTGTTTGTTCAAAAATGGTTTCTAGGTATGGAATTGGATAAAAATGGTGCATAAGTATTTCCCATATGGATAAATTTCCACATTGTTCCTCTGGAATATTGGACCTCAGATGGTTTGAGTTTCTTGCCAACTCGATCTTTTGATTTTTCTACCACAAAGTCTGAGAGAATCTTTTATGCTCTAATATGTGTTGAAATTAGGATAAGGGATGAATTAGTTTAGGTGCTTCTTGTTATGAAACTTAATAAGGTTGGGGAGCTATTTAGAGTTATGGTTAGAATTTCTTAGAACTGGAAGCCTCAATTAGGAAAAAGGGTATAGAAAGAAATAAGCATATTGTTTAAAATAGGTAAGGATCTAGCACTGACGGGTTCTGGGGAACCTAAGGAGGATCGAGATTTGGAAATTGATATAAGGGATCATGATTTTTTTTGAAAAATTTAAATGTATTAAGCCTTGAAGGCGAATCAAGATGTGTTGCAATACAAATAATACTATTAAACAAAAAATTACAATACATCTAACTCACTGCTAATAATCCAATGAGATTGAAGAGCCAGTAGCTAACAACTCTTAACTAGGCATTGGTTGCCTCATCTATAAACCACCTTTAATAAATCCATAGATAAATGAAACTTGCAAGCCAACACTACAACTAGAACAGTTGATACTATAACCATCAGATATCGAGTGAATCGTAGCAATATACTAGTAATAATCATAAACCATGCAGTTAAATGATAAATAGGGTCACCACTGTTGGAAAGATATCACACATTCCAATATCTAAGTAAATAGAACCCATGTTGAAACTTCTATATGGTGAACTAATTAGTGGTAAAAATGCTCTTAGGAGGTGGTTTTATCTTGAAATATTTATAGATTTCTCTCATCCCATATAACAGTTATTGTAGGATAGCAAAATCCAAAAACACTTATACACAGTGCTATTTTTGTAGGACAGTCGAATAATGTGTATACACTCTATACTGTCGATCACCCCGTTTGACAAGCATCTGTTGTAAATATCAAGCCATATGTTGCTAATGTACCATCATATAAAGAATAAGTGTTCATTTGTTTCTTCCACTTGTCAGTATAGGCAACATCAATTAGTGAGATGAGTGTATTTGGCCAATTTGTGAACTATTTTTAATCTTCCCTTCATTGCAAGCCATAGTGTGA
Source organism: Erythroxylum coriaceum (assembly GCA_026874005.2). NCBI lineage: Eukaryota > Viridiplantae > Streptophyta > Magnoliopsida > Malpighiales > Erythroxylaceae > Erythroxylum > Erythroxylum coriaceum. The sequence goes on along the minus strand of JANQAP020000550.1, from coordinate 1,000,259 downwards.
ATGATGTTTGAGGTTGGAGATGACTAGCCCATATGTCCCTAGTCCATACTAGTTTGGGAAGTTGCTTAAAGCATAATTCTTTATAAGAGAAGTTCAAAAATTGATCATCAGCTGTGTGTCTCCAAATATATTTGTCTGGCTTAGTGTTGCAATAAGAGCTACAAATTTCATTAGCTATAGAGGTAAGGATTGATGATCTCCTTATCAAAACTTTGCTTTGTAAGCCTGTAGCAACTGTTGCTTCTAAGGGGATTAAACTCCAAAGTGAATTAGCACCATTGTAACATCTCGTTTTTCCCATGCTAAGGGTTAGAACCCTAGAATATTGAACATGAGAGACATTAATGAGAAATTAGGAAATGCATTTCATGCTCATGCATAATATAGCACACATACATGTGAATTTAACTTTTGTACACATTACAATGACTATTTATGCACTCAATTGACATTTTCCAGGTATAATTGATTTATAAAGGTGATTATACTATGAATTGTGGATTATATGTCTTGAAAATTGATTTGGTGATAATAAGTATTGATTTAGGATTTTTGGTGAAATTTAGGAAATTTCTGAAAATTTAAGTATTTTTGGCTAGGAAAAATGCCAAGTGGCAGGATAATTGTGATAGAAATAAGTGATGAATAACAATAGATATAATTAATATGTGATATTAGGATTTAATGAAAAATTTTATGGAAAATTATGAGATAATTGGATTAGAAATTGGAAATAAATGGACTAGTTAATGAAGAGAACCAAGAGAGACCCATAAAAAATGGACATGTGGCAAGTGACAAGTGTCACTTGCCATGCCATGTCTTAACCCACGATATTTCTCCTAGATGAAAGACTATCTTCATTTTAATTTGTCTTTCATTTTATTCATTGCTCTCATCTTTTTGTTAAACTCTCTTCTTCATCTTCTCCATTTCTTCTTCACAAATATCACGACATTCACCCACCTTCATCAACGTTGGATCTTGCCCTTCACTTGCTACTTTCATTTTGTTGTCTTCTTCATTTGTCACTAAAGACCTAACCCTTCCACCTTTGAATGATGATGATCGTATGATATTGGGAAGCTAGAGGTTAAATGATCATAAAATGGTGATCAATATAGTTAGAACATGGGTAAAGAAATGAACACATTGATGGCTTATTTTTGTGTTTATGATGAACAATATTTAATAAGTTGTTGTAGAGATGAGTTTGAAATAGAAAGATCATTAAAATGGTGTAGGAAAATGTGAAGAAAATTTTGATAGATAAATGGATGTTTCATGTTCTGTTTTCAATGTATATTAACCTGGATTTCTTTGGGTGTTATAGAGATGAGTTAAAATGATTTTGAAGTTAAAGAAAAGGCTAAATTAGTGTCTTGAAATGAGGTGAATTAAAATGATAAGTTAAAGATGAAATGAAAGTGATAATGAAGTTGAACATGTGCAAAAATTTATGATGAATGTGTATATGTCTGAATGTTTTGTTTTTGGTGTTTATGATTAAACGTAGATTACGATTTGTTTGTGATTGATATTGACTTGAAATGGAGGTAAGAATGAAGAGGAAATGATGAGGAAATAAGCTAGAAATGATATAATAAGCATAAGCGATGATAGCTGTAACTTGTAGTGGTTAGAAAAGCCTGAAAATGGAAGGAACAATACTGGAATTTTTGAATGAATGCATCCCACGATTGTGGGAATATGTCCACGATCGTGGGAATGCCTAAAGAGGGCAGAAACTTTCTGCCAATGAACACGATCATGGGAATCGTTTATATATGAAATATGCTTCTTTTATGTATAGATTGGAACAACAATTGGTTAGGTACTTTCCTATGATGCATTTAGAATTGAATTAAACTTGAAATGAACTTAGTTTGATGATGGAATAAGTGAAAAAAATGAGTGATATGTTTAGGATGATAATTAAGTTTATAATGTAAGCTTAGATGGTTGATATCAATGAAATAAAATCTGGAATTTTGGAGATGTTATAAGAATGAAAGTGATCCTATGAAGACTAATGTGATTCAATTAAGATGAATGATGAGTATTAAGTAAAGATGAATGATAAATTATATGTTTTGTGATCTTATAATTCTAGAATAACCTTAGTGAATGATTGAATGATGAACTTAGAATAATCTTGTACAATTGAGGTGTAAATCTAAGTCGAATTAGACATATATGAGTTATGAAGTGTGAATGTTCATAAAATGTGAATTTAGGAAATATACCCAGGATTGTCATTGAGCATGCATTATACATAACACATATACACATGTGTATGATTGAGTATTAATGTGATTTTCCAAATTAGTAATGTGTAAATATGTATGTGTTACATGATATAGAAGAGCAATTAGAACGACAACATCCAGACATTGTCGGGACGTCGAGGCAATAGCTATCTGGAGCATACTGTGAGTAACCTAGATGGTCTCACATTGATTTATTGTTTTGTTTACATTCTGTATTGAATTATTATGTGATGTGAACGTATTGATTCCGGACATTGAATGTCCAAGGCATTTGATGCATGAAAATCATATTAGATGTGCTCATTATATGTGAATTTGACATAAATAAGTGTACTCAACTTAATTGTTAAATGTTAGATCAAGGTCCAATGAAAAAGGTGAATGTGAATGTGAAAATTGAGTACAAGTGATTAACTGAATGCATGATGCATTTCATTACATGAATGCATGATAAGGTAAAGGCAGTTGTGACTAGAGTCACTAGTAAAAAAGAGCTTAAAACTTAAAATGTGGTAAGAGCCCCTAGCTCACTATGTATAATGAGCCCTGTATCCCCAACAGATAAGGGACAGTTATTAATGAGCCTAGTATCTGTAATGGATACAAGATAGTGAAAAAGACATTGGTCATAACAACATAATAATTAAAAGTAAGTCTCATGAGCATTGCACATACGATTTGCTATGCATTATATGAATGATTGAATTGAACTATATGAACTGTTATGAATGAGAAATATGAGATGTAAAATTGTCTTTGATCGAATATGATGATTAATGAAGTGATGTAAATTATATGGTTTTATGAATTGTTGTGTTATGTGATATGAGTGAGCCATCGATGATGGCTAGCTCACTAAGTTCACAAAACTCATCAAAATTGCAACATTGACTTTTTAGGTATGAGAGAGGGGACTTAGCTTCTAAGATAACTTAGAAAAAATTTAGTACTGCTTTTGGATAAAAAAATGGCTTAAAGGTCGGTCAGCTGAGACTTAAGGATTTAGATAAAAATTTTGTATAATTCCTCTTTTATGTAGAATGTGTAAAAGAGCAATAGACTCTTAACATTTTGATGTTGTATATATATATGGATCATGTAGTGCAATGCTACAATGTACCTTATGTTTTTATGAATGAGGAATTGGATTTTTAGATAATGTGATATTCGTGTTTTAAACTATGATGCTATAAGATAAGCGAAAGTGATTGCTCTACCGTACTGCTTCCACTGGGCATGTGCTCTAATGTTTGTTAGATATACAGGCACGTGTTAGATGGGTGTGGGGTGCTGCAACCATTGTAGTTAATCAAAGGTCCCATTGAAAGCCAGTTATCATAGTAGAAGTTGGTGGAATTTCCATTGCCTATAAGCTCAATAAAGTCTGTTTTATATTGGTTCCTTAATTTTAGGATGGCTTTAAGTGTGGTGGAGGGAATGTGTGAAAAATTTATAGCCCATAAACTTCGATTCTCGAAAAGTAACTATGGATCCATCTGCATTGCAGGGAGTTTTTGTCTTCCATTAGTCTCTATAGTCTTTTGGTGAGTATAGTAGAGTTCGTAAGTTTAATGGAGTAAATCCCTAAACCACTTCGATCTCTAGGGGTGTAGAGTTCTTTCCATTTCACTATAGTCTTATGACTTTTCTCCTTACTTCCTGTCCATAAGAAGTTAGTGAATAATTTGTCAATGCCTTTCAAATTGGATCTTGGTAAAGACAAGTGAGCAGCCCAATAGATATTGAGGGAATTAAGAACCAAGTTAATAAGTTAGATCCTTGCAGCTCATGAAAGATTTTTAGAGCTCTATGATGAAATTCTGGCTTGTATTTTGTCAACTAAATTAACATAGTCTCTAGTTTTTAATCTATGTGGAGAAATAAGAATGCCCAAATATTTTGTTGGAAACTCCTTTGACTGAACTCCCATTAATAAAGTGATCAATTGTTATAAGAGTGAGGCACTTTTGAACAGAAATATACTACTTTTGGAGCAGTTTACTTATAGTCCTAAAGCTCGATGGAAGATCTTTAGAGCTTTCATAAAGATAGAGATATATGTGGCATTAGCTTTTGAAAGTAGGATCAAATCATCTGCAAAACAAAAGATAGTGAGTTTAAGTATAGCATACTTGGAATGGTATTTGAAGTCCTTTATTTGTGTAGCAAAATGCTAAATGATTTTATAGAGTGTTTGCATCACTGTGATAAAGAGGTATAGAGACAAAGGATCCCCTTGTCTGATCCTTTTGGTACTATGAAAAAACCTGATAGGTTGCCCATTCTTCAAAATACTATGAGAGGAAGTAGTCAAGAATTGTTCAATCCACCTTATGAAGATTCCAAGAAATTCTATGGCCTGCAAAAGATGTGAGATGAAGCTCCAATCAATATTATCATAGGCTTTCCTAAGATCAATTTTGATGCAACAATTGGCTTGTTTTTCTTATTGGAATAGATGGCAATGAGTTCTTGAAGTAGGATAATGTTATCCACAATTATTTGACTAGGCATATAGGCACCTTGAGTGTGACTAATGTGCTTATGGAGCATACTTTTGAGCCTTTAAGCTATAATCTTAGAGATAATTTTATACATAGAGTTGCAACAAGCAATTGATCTAAAGTCTATGAAGCTATTAAATTCTCTAACCTTTGGGACAAGAGTGATGAAGGTCTTATTGAGCTCTTTAAGAAGGGTGTCTTTAGTATAGAATTCCAAAACAACTTTAAAAGCCATATTGTCAGTGAGAGACTATGTGTACTTAAAAATTTTGACATTAAATCCATCGGGTCCAAGGGCTTTGTGAGAGTGAAAAGAATCAAGAGTGTCCTTAATTTCTTGTATAGTTACAGGCTTGGCTAGTTGGATTGCATCTTCTGGAGAAATATTGCCATTCATAATCTGTTTGAGAAATAATATGGAAGAGTGTGCATCTGTGGGCTTGCATATAATCTTGCTAAAGTGGTTATAAGCTTCTTATATAAGTTGAGTCTGAGAATCAAGAACATAATTGATTTGAGTGAGTAAGATAATTCAATTTTTTGCCTTTTTTGAGACAATGGCTTTCTAAATACAGATGTGTTCCTATCACCATATTTCATCTATTATACTCTTGCTCTCTGTTTGGATAAGGAGTAATTGAACAACAAAGCTTGAGAATAACTATACAATGTATCCCTTTCCATTGCTTGAAACCTCTAATTTCCAGGATTAGTATATTGCCTATGTTGAATGACTTCCAAGGCACTTCGAGTAGTGTTGACTAGATGGTGTATGTTGCCAATATTGACACTATATAGAGACCTCGTTTCTCGCTTGATTAATTGCATTTTTTCAAGTATATGAACTGCTTAGTTCCACAGTTGTCAGCACTCTATTCAGCCCATACACCTTCCTTAAACCCTCCTAGTTGCAACATAAATTGATTGAATCGAAATGGATGGATAATTCTCTCTGTAATAAGAAAAGTGATGATAGGAGTATGATTAGATGAATGATTACTAGTAAACCTCAAGAAGCAACTGGGAAATAGATTTAGAAATTATAGATTAGCCACACTTCTATCCAACTTCTTCCTTATCAAATTATGTCTATTTGCTTATTTGTCCACGTATAGAAGTTTCCCCCCATTGGTATATCAATACATTGAGAACCTCTAAGTAACTTCTTAGGTCCATGTATAGAATACACACTAATCTAGGGGCTTCTACCTCCTCAGCTCTTAAAATGAAATTGAAATTGCATGAAAGTATCTAGGGCCCTATGTTAGATGTAGTAATTTGTTTAATGTGATTTCATAATAAACTTCACTGGTATGCATTATTTTGTGCATATAAAAAGGAGACACATAACTTATGATTAAGTTATCCAATGGTAAACTTTAAATGGATCATTTGTTTGGTTATGTTGGATGAGTGTATAGATAGAGCAGTGGAGGCATATAGGATAAAAATCCTATCGTTCAGATGACAGGTGCTGTTGGATAAGCTTTTCCAATTAGCTGGCAAGTAGGACAACATATCATTGTGATGGTTTTTTACTCGATTTTCCAAAAGACCAGCCAAGATAACATGGTTTTGTAAGATGATATCCCTAATCATCAGTTGTTTATTAGGGGAATTGGCTCCCTGAGCATTCCATCTGAGCATATTCATATAGCTATCTCCCCTAAGGAGAGCTTCTTCTTCCTATTCAATCTTTGCCTAGTTACTATTTCAAATCCTAAAATTGTGTCTGTCTATAGGGACTGTGGTTTAATTCCATTAGGACCATTAATTGTAACCTAGTGTAGCTTATATTATGGAGATTCAGTGGAGTACCTAAGTGAAAAGTTTCACCAATAATTTCTCTGCTCACTTTACTATTAATTGTACTATGCATGGATAAATCACCTCTTTGCAATGTAGCCTCTATTATACAGGTGTTAGTTACCACAGGACAAGATTGCACAGTTGCAATTCAACGTGAGCTTTCTCTCGCTTCTGCATGTGATCAGTTGCTGGTATAACTGCAGTGCCACCACCTATGACATTAACATCATCAACTATTTCAAAAGGGACTTGAGCAAGTATAGATGCTCTATCTGTTAGCTCCATCATGAGTGAGGTATAAGTTATCATAGTGGTTATATCAGTTAGGCTAGAGTTGAAAATGGCAGTGGTCACATAGTTCCCATTGTTATCCAATAGTAGCTCCTGGTAGCCATTAGTTTTAAAGATCCTTCCAGTAGGTATCCATTTCTGCTGCTTACCAATTTGTGGTAACCAAGCATATGTTACTCATAATTGATCCTCAATAGGTTCTAATTTTTCATTCAATCTAATGAATGGAATAATGTCTAGTAGATTGGTGAAGGACTTTATAAGTAGACATACACAAGCATAATTGACTCGTTGGATTTCCACTGTAGGTTGATCAAGTGTGATTGGTCTACTAATAAAACTCACTAAGTTGTTTAATCCACTTGTCGTCCAATATTCAAGTGGAACATCCTGTAAGTATAACCATAGGGAAATGTTGTCAATCTTCAAATCTTCAAGTTTAAGGCCAAGAGTCCACACTTGCAATAATAAGGGCTTATTTTGCACATGCCAAGGTCTAGATTAGAGGACTAGTTTAGTCTCTTCAGAGCTAGAAAATTTGAATAGAAAGACATCATCATTATTCACCAAGACTTCCAATAAACCATATTACTTCCATGCATTGAACGTCTAATATTTTATGATCGAAAATTAGGGATGACAATGGGCTGGACCAGGCTAGGGCCACGCCTGGCCTGGCCCAGCTAGACCTATGGGCTGGGCAGTCCATAGCCCAACCAAACCCGTCTGTAATTTTTTTAAAAAAATTTAGGAAAATTGCACCTTCCCTTTAGGCCACTAGCCAGGACAGCCCCAACCTAAGTATGGCCCATGGCATGGTTGGGTCAATAGTCTTAGCCCATGGCTTGCTCAACCCTAGCCAAAATTAGACTAGGCAGGGTCAAGACTTCCATCCCTACCGAAAATGCAATACAATTGTCAGTAAATAAACCTACAAGTGTAGTTCGCCATCTTTTCACACCAGCTTTCAAAATAGCCAACGAAGGAGCAACTATTCTCTGTTCAAGCACCTCATTAGGTGGACAATATGTGAGTTTCAGTTCAAGTTTCGAGTCACAAACAACCTGCATCCATACTCTATGAGTTGGATTTTTATCTTGACTAGTAATTGGAGGAGAGTCTAAGGATGCCCAGGGGAGATATTGTGGGGCTTATGAAGAGTTTGCCAGATAAACAAGTGATGTCACGGTGTTGGGAAGTGGCAGGAAATGTTTGTTCATTGGATCCATGTGAGGGTTGTTGGGTAATAATCAAAAGGTTACCGAAAGGACCAAAACAAGGTAGAGTGTTTAGAGAAAAGCAGTTTTGCGGGTTCAATAAGTGGACTGAAGTGAAGGACGATAACAGTGACTGCGTGAAGATAATTTTATCGAAGGGACTGCGGTGAGATAAGGACTGTGTTAAATGGGTTATAGAGTAAAAGGGGCAGTGACCAAGAGGGCGTTAGAGAAGAGTTTGATATTTTCTTAATCGATTATACATTTATTTTATAACACTTAGTGATTAATGATATAAAATGCTTAAGAGATTCACTTTAATTCATATTTGGTTTTAGGTACAATTCAGAAATGAAACAGCTAAAGTGAGTCGAAAGCACAATATTTGAGCCGGTTTCTTGTGATTCACCCTCACTTGTCTTCATGAAGAAAAAAGGAAAAGGATTAGAGCAAAAAGGAGGCAAGGATATGTGTAAAATGAAGCGAATAAATCATAACCAATAGCTGTCATAGGTGTGACCATAACTTACGACCATGAAAAATGAGTCATGGTTGTGACTAGCATGTCACGCCCATAACAACCGAGTCATGGGTGTGTCACCACTATGCATACCCATGAAAAATTTTTCACGAGCGTGACACTTCAAATCACATTTGTGACTACTAAACAACTGTCCCGAACTTTAGTTTTTACTATAAATATAACATGTTATGATAGTAGAAGGTATGAAAGGATGGAGGAATCATTTGGAGGTTTCGCGAAACAAGAGAGGGGTGACAAAGGAGATATTTGGGACATCCATGGAGAGTTGAGCTTCCCAACTTCGATTCGGAGGTGATATCGATGCCGAAAAACCCAGTTAAGTATATCTTTTATTGGTTGTTGTTCTTTCTCTTAGGGATTGATTATGTTATCCTATGCTTATGGATTTGGGTTTTCATGTATGAATGATCTTTATTCTCATTATCGTTAGATTGTTTATGTATGAACCTATTACTAGAATTTCAACATAATCCGTAATTATTATGTTGATATTTATTTGTGGCAACTAATGATTTCGAATTATTAGGGATAATATAAACTAGGTTAAATAACTCTAGCTTGTGTGGTTGTTGCCTTGATTAATCTATTTTCCCAATGCATAATGCAGTTATCTAATTAAATTTAGAGAGTTTGTTCTAGGCTATTCAATAGCTTGGTTTAATTAACGAGCATCTCTTAATTAAACACGACATAAGGGAAAACCGGGGTTAATAGAACTTGTTGTTAACTTACGAATAATAGTTGTTAGGAGAGGTATAAGAATAATAACAACTCAATGAAGTATGTTTAATTGTGTGTAGGTCGACATTGAACTAATGACTGGGTCGCTAACGAATTCATCACTTTCATCATTTTTAAATGTTTTTTTAATTTGTTTTTATTAGTTTAGTTTTATTTTACTTTTGTTGTTTGAAAATTAAAACAAAACCCTCCCATAAACTAAACACCAATTCTTTTCATAACAAAAGCTAACCGAATACTCTTTGTGGAATCGACCTAGACTTACCACTATCTATATTTATAGGTCTATTTATTTTGTACGTCAATTTTGGCGCTATTATCGTGGAGTGTGATGTTTTAGTTTTTGAGTTTGGTTGATTTTTTGTATATATTTGTTTATAATTAGTTTCTTTTCAGTTATTTCTTCATCTTTTCACTTTTTATTTTTTGTATATTAATAGAAAAAAATTAAATTGACATGGATGGAAGTAATTTTTCCTATAACTCATATTCTCAATCCTGTAACCATGTTTGGAGTGATTATACAAACTTTAGTTATGGATGGGTTAACTAACAACATTAACTTCCGTGATAGTTTGCAGGATGCATAACAATTCTTGAATAGACCAGAAGCTTCTTATTAAGACTTAAGTCCATCTCTAGAAGAATTGGTTAATGTTTATGTTACAAAATACTTTGCAATTATGGCAGGATGAAAGGCAATTTTGGTAAGATACAAGGTTTAATGTCTAAGATTTGAAGAACCAACAAGACTCAGGTACATCTCTGGAAGAATTGGTTAATGTTATAATTGCTAATACTTTGTAATTTTAATGGGTGTACTGCAGTTCCAGGAGGATATGATGCAACTTCAACAGAATATGATACAATTCCACCAAGATATAACATCTAGACTATAGAACTTGGCAAGCCAAATGGGTCACATGATGAAAGCTCTTGACCCCTTAGTATCACAAAGCAAGGAGGAATAGCCATATCAACCCGAGGTGTACCCAAGGGACATTAGTGTAATGACCTTGTAGAGTGAGGAGGAGTTTGAGAATCTTAAGAGAACTACTCAAGGAATTGCTTGTGAAGAAGAAGTGGAGAAGGAACTCAAAGGAGACATGGATATATCTTTTAGCTCAAAGGTGAGTACTGAGTCCATAATTATTTTTAGGACTAACCCTTTACCTTTACCTAGCAAGTTGGAGAAATTAAACGAAAAAGAAAAAGGTGAAGAGGCATTCGAGATATTTCCAAAGTGTATGGACTCAGTAAAGATTGGAAATTTAAAGACATGAAAGCCAATGTATATGTATGATCATTAACTAAGGCTTTATCATAAAGAACCTCAAATGGAGGAAACACATATGACACCTGAAGATCCGAATTTTGTCACATGATAAGGAAAACAAGGAGTCAAGCTAGTGACACTAAACAAGGGCGCTTTTTGGGAGGTAACCTAAGGGAAGTTCATTTCTTTTCCTTTACATTTTCATATTTCTTTCTTATATGCATGTATGTCTTCAGGTTTGTTTGTTTCTTACTTGTTTAAAGTTTTCAATAAAAAGAGAGAGAATCAAACAATCAATTTATATTTTTCTATTGCTCCTAGGACTATATAGTCAATTAGAGAGTGAACTGACTAAAATAATCAATAATAACTTGAGCATGTACTTTTACTTCTATGATTGGGCAATATGCATAGAAGAGTAGTAACTATTGGTAGACACAAAACAATGAGATTTTGAACTTTTTTAGACTGACACATTCTTATCAGTCTCATTGTCTTTTGTTTATATATGACCTTTATGACATGTGCATCATGACTTTGCTTTAATTTTCTATTTAAGATCATATTTTTATCACATACATTAACATGAAAATGATATAGGCATTCTTTGTTTCATAAGCTACATTAGCCAAATAGCCTACTCATCATTATGATTTTTCCTTTTAATAACCCCCTTGGGCTTTATTTACCTATTCTTTTTGTGCTAACCACATTACATGCTTTAGACCTAACCAAATGTCTTACCCAAGCCTTAAAGCTAGTAGAGCATTGGTTGATTGTTGATGATTGTGGATGTATAAAAGTATAAATGTGGGAGTGTGTATATGTGTGGGATGGTTATAGTTTTTGGGATTTTATTTTATGTCTTATTAATGAAATTCTCATATTGATGTAGCTTCTTTCAATTTTTATATGAAAAGAAAAAGAAAGAAGAAAAGAGAAAAACAAAAGAAAAAAGAAAAAGAAAAGAAAACGTTTAAATAAAAGCATCAAGGAGGAAATGCATATGTTTTGCAAAAGTTATTTATGATTAGTCTTTCCTCAAGTTGTATTAAATGGGTAATTTGAATATGATGCATATAAGGTAGATGTTGTTTTGAAGGATCACACTTTGTAGTTTCAATGTATTGTCATCAATTGTATGAGTGATTCCTTTTAGTTAATTATGCTTCATGTGGTTTGTGGTGTGAGAGCTTAAATTAAGCTATGAAACATAGTTTTTGCATTCATCATAGTTGATGTACACAATTGTGAGTGAATGTTGGTTTTTGCACTTGATGGTATATTGAGTGTTTTTCTTGTTTCACTAGCTTTGATGATTTTTACACTATAAAATCCAAATAAATCTCACCTTACCCTTGGCCACATTACAACCTTGAAAACTCCTTTGATTTATGGTTATGCATGTGAATCCTACTGGTGAAGAAATGAAATAATTTGCAAAGTTGTGGGAATGTCATGATCATGAATGATTTTTAAGTGTCCTTATAGATATATCTTATTTAAACACATTTTGTCTAAATCTAGCTCTAGATTGCTCAGTTTCTAAAAGTAATAAATGTTGATGGATCATGACTAGAAGCATTGAATGTTAAGTTCTTGCTTTGGTTTTTGAAAGTTGTTTCTCCTTACTTATGACCATCTATTCTTGGAAAATATGAAAAAAGAGTAAGTATTTTGAGTTTTTAACTTTGATTTTGATGTTTTTCTTGAGGATGGTCAAAAGTTAAGCATGGGGGAAATTGATATGTGCTTAATTGATTATAGATTTATTCCATAATACTTGGTGATTAATGATATGAAATGCTTAAGACATTCTCATTAGTTCATATTTGGTTTTAGGTACAATTAAGAAGTGAAAGAGCTAAAGTGAGTCGAAAGCATAATATTTGAGCTATCTTCTTTCAATTCACACTCACTTGTCTTCATGGAGTAAAAAGGAGAAGGATTAGAGCAAAGAGGAGGTAAGGAAATGTATAAAATGAAGAGAATAAACCATGACCAATTGTTGTCATGGGTGTGACCAATAGCTCACGACCATGACAAATGAGTTATGGCCATGAATAGCATATCATGCCTGTGACAATTGAGTCATTAGCGTGACATCAATATGCACTTCTATGACAAATTTTTCATGGGTATGGCACTTTAAGTCACGTGTTGTTCATTTTGCAATCTTTACAATTTATAGCCTTTAAAATACCGCAAGTGTACAGGTTGTGATTTGTGGTATATGAAGGGTCGATCCTACAAGGAAGGTGAACTAATCTAATCTTATGTTAACTAAGGTTCAGAAAAATTAATAAAATAAAAATAAAAATTACAAAGAAAATTAAATATGGGAAAGTGATTATCAAGAAATTAATTCGCAAGTTTAACACAAAAAGAAATTGAAATTGAGCAACACAAAAGTCAAAATGAAAATTAACCAAGAAGCTTTACCAAATTATGAGAAAGTGGATTTCCCTATCATCAATGCTAACATAGTCAATTATGTGTTATTGTGGTGTCGGTTCTAGACTATCATAGGGTGGATTACTCTCTCTCGAGTTATAATCAATAAACCCTAAATCATAAACCCTAATTGAATTATGGAATTTGCAATATGTCAATTAACAAAATATTCACAACTTTAATTAAATCTTATGCCCTCTAATAAATAATAAAGTCTCACATGGGATCTTTCTCCATATAATAACCGACTAGATTGATTGCGTGGTCTATTGGATTGCCTAACTCTCATTGACCTAACCTAGTCATTTTGCATTTGACTTACCCTCTTGGTTTGTTACCAAAGCATGAAGATACAACAATCAATCACAACACCCAATCAAAATAACACAAAATAATTAGATTAACATTAACTCAAAGTAAAATCCCAAAAGAAGTTAGAACATCTTAATAAAACCCAAATCTATAAATATATTCGTATTCATCTTACCATTCAAAGAAAATGAAAACAAAGACGAAAGAAATACATGTGGAATGGGAATTAGGACATCTTAGGAAACAGTAGCCGCGAAGACTCGCTTCTTTCTCCTCTCTTCCTCTTTCTGTCTCTTCTACTTCTCTCCTCTTAGAGTCTTTTCCAAAGTTGAAGATTGGAGGATTCCTTAAGGTTTCTTCTTGACAACGCATCATAACGCAATTCAAAATAAACTAGGCTACTACTATAATAGTGGTGAGTCTAGGTCAATCCCAAAGAGAGTGTGCGTAAAGTTATTGAAATGAAATTAATTGATGTTGACGTTTAAGGGAGGTTTTATTAGGTTTTCAAATAAGAAAATAAAATAAAACTAAACTAATAAAAGCAAATTGAAGAAAACATGCAAAAAATGATGAAAGCGGTGAATTCATCGGGAGTCCAATTCTTTAGTTCAATCTTGGCCTACACCCTAATTAAACATATTTCAATGATTTTTCTTCTCAAACCTCTCCTAGAAACTATTAACCGTAGGTTAATCTATTAATCTGAGTTTTCCTTTAGGTATTGTTTAATTAAGATACGATCGTTAATTTAACCTAATACCGAATAACCTAGGATACGATCTCTAGATTCAATTGTGTAGTAGCAATATGAATTAGGAAAACCAATTAATCAAGGAAATAACCACATACGATGCATCATTTAACCTAGGTTATGTTATCCCTAATTATTATGAACCATTAGTCGCTACAAATGAATTTCAACATAATAATTACAGATTACATTTACTGTTTTAGTAATGGGTTTGTAATAAAACAATCCAATAAACACATTAAAATCATCTTTTCATAATAACCAAGTCCATACACATCTGATAACATAAACAATTTCTAAAGAGAGAAAGAAAAATAAACTTAATGAGAAATACACTTAACCAGGTCATCGGTGTTGATGTCACCTCCAAACCAGTGTCAGGACGTCTAGCCTTTCATCTTCTCTATGGGTCTCCAAGCATTATCCAAAAACACCTCCAACCCTCACACACTTCTTTGGAAACTAAGGAGAACAAATGAAGGAGCTGTTATATTGTTTTTTCTCACCAAAACCCTCTATCCATCATACCATGTTGCCAACTAAAGAGGAAAAAAATGAATCAGCTGTTGTCTTCCTTACTTTCGGTTATACCTTTCCAAATGCAATTGAAACTCTCTTTTATCTTGGTTATTCTCCTTTATTCTTCTCCAACTGACACCTAAATGAATGGCTTGGTTTGTTCCAAGAAGAGTGGATGCTCCCTCGGTTCCTATCCCCCATCTACCCTTTTTAGCTGCACACAATGAGACAAGTGGGAGCTCTTGCCCTTATTCTAGCCCCCTAAATGAAGACACTTAATTCTTTCAAAAAATCCTTTTGTGCTGTCACTTGTTGCTTTTATTAAAAACCTAGGGTTAAGGTGGTAAGGTGTCCTTCTCTTCGGTCACACACTCTCCTTTTTCTCCCTTTTTCAATCGTCCCTCACACACTACAAGAAAAAAGTAATTTAGCGACGGAATATACCGACAGAATAGGTAAATATTTTGTCGGTATTTAATATTATCGACGGAATATACCGACAGACAAAAACATCGTAGATTCGGCCATAGCTAACTTTACCGACGATAAAGAAATTTTCGTCGGTAAATTTAGCGTTGGAAAATAAGTTATCGTCAGTAAGTTTAACGAAAATGCATCGACCGTCACATTTTTTCTGTCTGTAAATTACCAACGGGATAAAAGTTTCCAACACTAAATTTACAGACTGTAAGTTCCTTAATCGTATGTAAATTTAGCATCGGAATGTTTAATACCGTCGGTAACTTTACCGACGGTAGAAAGTATTCCGTCGGTAAATAGATTAACCATTACCGACGGAATGTATTATCCATCGGTATATATTATAGACTTTTACCGACGGAATATTTGATGTTCCGTCGGTAAAGTTATTGATTAAATTTTTTAAAAATATATATTTAAATCATAATCGTTGAAAAATTTTAATAATTAAATATTTATATTATATATTTAATTTGGTTAAATAGAAATTTTGATTAATGATTAAAAATT
>JANQAP020000550.1:949687-961609 GCA_026874005.2 Erythroxylum coriaceum | reverse complement strand
TCCCCTTAGGAAAGAGGAGGTTGTATTAATATTAAGCATTAATTTCTAAATTTTTTAACTTAAGGTTTGTACTCTGGACATATCATATTTGATGGTAGGCACAGTCTGGGTTGGAGCTGTCAAATAGAACGTTGGAAACGTTACAGGAGAGTATATCAGTAATTTCATTCTCCGAACAGAGGATCTCCGCCAACTCTCTGTAACAATTTGTGTTTCTTTACGCTTTCCAATGTCAAGTCAGCATAACTGGATTACCAGGAATACCCTTGTTCCGCAGCCTTATTTACCGCTGCTAAAGATAATTCGACACTAACGTCAGACTTTTTTCTGTAGCCAACAAAAGGGTCTCCATCACTCTGCACTTGGTATACAACTGTCGCTCTCCCTCTCTCCCACCATTTCTCTCTGTAAAGCTTTAGCCTTTTCGGTCTCTGCAGCTCCGCTTTTAGCTTTCTTTGACATGGAGCCAAACATATAAATGACCATCACAAGAGATTTGAGCAAATGACTTAATCCTCAAGAGGCTCATTTCTGTTGATCTTTTCGCTTATTTGTTTCAGGGTCATTTGGTGATTACTGTTTTTGTTGTGGAGACGATTAAAGATCGGGTTTTTGAGCGAAAGATGAAGTCTTCAACTCAACTTGACTCAGCTGT
This sequence comes from Erythroxylum coriaceum, assembly GCA_026874005.2. Lineage (NCBI taxonomy): Eukaryota > Viridiplantae > Streptophyta > Magnoliopsida > Malpighiales > Erythroxylaceae > Erythroxylum > Erythroxylum coriaceum. The sequence goes on along the minus strand of JANQAP020000550.1, from coordinate 960,954 downwards.
TTTTCAACTCACTCCAACCCGGACTAGGTAATTTTGTCTCCCATTAAGTTGCCTATTCATCGGAAGTTTTAGTCACGGTGTTAAGTAACGTTATGGTGGTTTTTTTTAAAAATTTGGTTTATTTAGCAAGAAAAAATAACCAAAGTGTTTTAGTTCTAATGTTCATATGGCCTGCAGTTAATGAGCATTCCGCTTCTCTCTTAACCGATCTTAATTTGTGCTTCATGGATACTTCTTATGGGAATTTGAGAACAGATGCATTTTTCTTTTCTTTTCTTTTTTAATTTGGGGCATACACCATTTTCCCCTGATAGAGTTATCTCAGATATAAACCAGTCCTCGAGTACTACTTCAGAACCGATTCCTGAAATACCTCGGAATTGGCATCTAATGTTCTATATACGTCAAGGTCAGGTGCTCTTATTTGTCGGAATGATATGGGTGACGGACAGCGAAGCAGTACCTTGAGTGGCTTAATTTTGTTAGTGATAACATCTCATTGTCTTTGGCGTGCAGTCAATCTGGAATAGTTATGGTAGTCCCAAATTCTTTCACTGTCACTCATTTGAGAATATAGTTAGATTTGAAACTTTGCCACCTGCTTTTGAAGACTTTTCTTATTTCCATTCCTAAGAAATGGTTGGATATTAAACTGTTTGAAGATTTTGCAGCTTTGATTGTTATTGGTGGCACTGGTTTATGTGGACTACTGTATTGAGGAAGGTTCAATAAAGAGAATTCATTTGTAGGTCATTTGTTTCTACTATATGAACTGATGAACTTCAACTTTTTCTGATGATGGTAGGTGTGATTTGGTAATATCTGCAAATGGGAAGACTGAGAAAATAGCATCTGGTTTGGTGAATCCATTTCTTGCTCACTTGAAGACAGCACAAGAACAAATGGCCAAGGGGGGTTACTCAATTGTTCTTGAGCCAGCGCCTGGGCACGACTCATCATGGTTTGTGAAGGGAACAGTTGAAAGGTTTGTATTTTTATCATATGTTCATTTTTATGCCTGTATGCTAGTTAGGTTGAACATATATATGTGTTTGCCTTCCATAACTGTTTGCATTGCATAAACGAGGTTCAGGTTAAGTTACTAATTTATTAAACTACTGCCACTATGTAATAGAGATTAGCAATCTGGACAAGTATTTCAAACAAAGAAAACTACGAAGATGTTCATTAATAGCCACTGGAAATTTTAGTCAAATCTTACCCACAGAAGTTGGTGAAATCTTTCGCATTATATTATGAACATATCAATGTTAACTGTTGGCTTCTTAGAGAAGCTTTAAAGAGTATTTAGCATTCTCTATTTGGGAATGGGAATGGCTTAGTTTCCTATTCTACCATATTTGCTAATCTTCAGATCATCCAAATTTGAATTTGAACGGTCCTGAACCACAGTTTATGCAGCTGTAGATTCCACAAGATAAATGTTGCTGATTTTATTTTTTGTTATAGGTTTGTTCGCTTTGTCAGTACTCCAGAGATATTAGAAAGAGTCTACGTGTTAGAATCTGAGATATTGCAGATTGAGCAGGCAATTGCAATTCAAAGCCATAATGAAATTGGGTTAAATGCAGTAAGTACAAGTTTTAGCAGCTTATAATCAGTATTTTAGGTCTTGAAGTTCAGAATTTTTTTTTCACTTGCAGGTGGAAGAAGGCAAAACAAAAACTTTAGAACGCATAGAAGGTACTGTCTTAGAAAAGACATTCATGCCCATATTTTGTCTAAATTGGAAACCATTCTCATTTATACTCTTCGACACCTCTTCTATTTAGTGTCAGTATATTCTCTTGTTTCTTAATTTTTTATTGGTTTTTATGGTCGTGGAGTGGAATGGGTTTCTAAAAGATCTCTTTATTACATACACAAACATGCTCTCTAGCAGATATGTTATTAATATGAATTTTCCTCTATATGGAGTGAATTTTGACAGGTAGCTACCCTATACCAGATCCTAGTGAGGAAAAAGCAATTGTCCTTTACACTGTGAGTGGAACTAGATAATCCTTGTATCAGAATTACTTCTTCAGCTAGTTTATGATTTGAAGTTTTTGCTGTATGGCAGCCTGCAACTCATCCACCTGAAAGAAAAGGGTCAACTGCACAAGAAAGGAATTCAAAGTACGCAACATAATTAGCACAAACTAAAAATTTATGACAAAGCACTTATAAAATATTGCTTGATTATGGAGTCCAAATGTCTCGCAAAATAACAATATAGTGAAAGTAAATTCAATTTTGCAACTGCAATATTAATAATAATGTAGTTAGAGTAAGTTCAATTTTGCAACTGAAATATTCAGTAGTTACTTGAAAATACTGAAACCACGATGCAATTTTACATGTTGCACTTAAGAGATCCATGAATGTAGCACACAAAATGGGGGTTCCTTTAAGATCAAGAAATGGTTTCCAGTGTTTGATTGGCTAATGGAAAAATAAACTTTTTTTGAGCTGTATTACGGTTGCAAACATAATAGGCTGAAAAATAAAATCAGAGTATAAAACAATTGCACCTGTTTATTTATTTTTTTTTTTTGATCAAGTTAATTAGCAAAATGTCTAATATTAAAAAATGAGTGACTTGACTGAAAATCCATTAATATATATAGTCTTAATGCTATTGAATGTTGGAGACTCTTTAACATTTGTCTCATTAGCATAATCAAATGCATTAATCACAGTGCATTTGACTTGTGTATGATCAGAGTTCAGCTAATGAAAGTTCTGGGGACACGGAAAACTGCACTTCAGAAAGAGCAAGGTATGGCCTTCGCACGTGCTGTGGCTGCTGGCTTTGACATTGACCACATGGCCCCTTTAATGTCTTTTGCTGAAAGCTTTGGAGCTTCACGTTTAATGTAAGCTACCTCTCTTGATTTTCACCATCTTCCAGCATATTGATTTTGACTTGTGCTATCCTCTTTGCATCAATTCATCTTGGCTGCAGCAGAGTTACATGGTATATAATTCCTACTTTATTTGCTACATAATTTTTTTTAACAGGGATGCATGTATAAAATTTATGGAACTATGGAAAAGAAAGCATGAAACTGGCCAATGGGTCGAAATTGAAGCAGTTGAAGCAATGCATGGCCGCTCAGATTTATCTGATCCAGCTGGCGTCTTCCTTTCAAATACTACTAACAAGCAGTGGGATGCATCTTCAGAAAAAAGCGGGAAAGCCTGTGCTGACCCAAGTTCAGGTCTGCATTAAGAACAATGTCCAAAAGACTATTTTTTCCTTTGTTATCATGCTTTGACTAGTCCATCTGTTTATTTTAGGAAAGAGGTCACCTTTATAATCACCTGTTTGGAATTTCTTGATAGGCATTGCTAAGGTTTATTGCAAAGCTTTGAATTCTATTTCCATCACCATCAGGAAAGATTATCATGTTTTCTTGTCTCTCACCCTCTTTTATGTTTCTCCGAATATAAGAGCATGTTCAGCTACATTGTTACATAACATTTGCTTGAATCTGACAGAAACATACTTTTTTGAACATAATCTGATTCTGACTTGAAATATACAGTATAAAAAGAGGTAACTGGGTATCTATTGCGAGTAATTCAAAGTCATATTCAAATTGCTGAATTTCAATCTTTTACATTTAAGTATTTTGGTGGGCCAATCAATTAGTCTCCAAAGATTGGGAGGAAGCTATAATCAATATCACCATACATTCTGACATACTTATAGGTTATTGGTTCATCATGCAAACACTAAACCTTTTGACTACTATAATCTGTTGTTGGAGATTATAGTGGAAAACATATAAACCTATCGTGTTTGGTTGAAGACCATTTAGATAGTTTTTTGGAGACACAATTAACGTTACAGAATCTTTTACATTGCTCTTTGTGTGATTGTAGTTGCACAGTAGATTCTTCAAAGGTGCTTGATTAAATAAAATTCTGGCTTATTTTTAAAGCTAGGATGTTTGCACAGTGTGGATACATGGATGTAAAAGCCTTAAAATTTCTAAAAGATAATGTCTAAAATAACCTATTTCAGAATTTCCTTGTTGCCATTATTTTGTTAAGTTTAACCTAAAACTTAACTACTTATTGTAAGGATACACATGGCAAATTTTGTAATAGAATGAAAAATGTAAAGTTCCATTCCATCTTAATTCTCATGGTTTCATTTTATTTTGCTCTTGTTTGCTTTAGATTCCTCTTTCAGGATTCTGATATTCTCCACTTGGTCTTTTCTTCTTCAAAAACTTAAATGGAAAACCTTTCTCATGTCAGGTGATACGACTACAATAGATCAACCACAACCAGGAAACCAAGACTACTTTCCTGGTCAATTTCCAAGTCCTCTGTTTCTTCCTTGGGGAATGCATTCTCCACCTGGGATGATGCCTGTCTTTCAAGGCTATCCCATGCAAGGTTTCCCATACTGTCAGAACTATCCAGGAGGTAATCCATACTTCCAGTCACCATATCCAACTGGTGAAGATCCTAGACTTACTTCTAGTAAAAGAAGGGGAAGGAGAAGGCATTCAATGGATGGCAATACTGTACGTGAAACTTGGGAGGTGGATGCTCTTAAAAACAGATCTCGGAGTGATGAAGAATTGGAGAATGAAATTTCAGAATCTCAAGAACCAAGAAACCGAGGTGGTCAATCTGGTGGTGGAAAGCAATCAGACATGGTGGTTATAAAGAACATTAATTATATTGCTTCTAAGAGGGTGAACTCATCTGAGAATGAATCAGAAGCTACTTTTGGTTCTGAAACTGATGAAGAAAATGGGGATTTACTGGACACTGCTGCAAATATGAAGCATAAAAAATATTCAAGATCCACCAAAATGAAAGGAGATAAAACAAAATCCAAGGGTAAATTGGATCCATATGAGGGAAGAACATTTTCTGGTGTGGCAGATGGTGGACACTGGCAAGCATTTCAGAATTGCTTACTGAGAAGTGCTGATGAAGCTGATCATGATATGTTTGCAGCAGAAAATGGAGGTCAACTGACAAGGCGCGACAATATAGCAAGCCAAGATCCTTCCATTTTTGGTGGACGAGATATAGATAACAATCATGAAAGGAATATGTCAGATATTAAAAAAATTAGTGAAAGGATAACCCAAAGAGAAGCTCAAAAGGATGAATCATTGATATCAAGACGAATGGATCAGTTCAATGACAGTGGAAGGTTCATGGATGGAGAAGTTGATGCTCAATCTGCAGAAGTAAGTGGCAGACAAGGTAGGTACAGAAGAACTATAAACAATGATTTTATGATTCATAGACAGGAAAATCAGTTAGGATATGCAAGTTCTTCATCAGTTCCACCTGCTTTAAATGGATATGAACACTCAAACAATGATTTGGACCAGCCATCAGTAAATATGGATGATGATTCTTATGTAGTTTCTTTGAGGGCAATTTCCGAAGATCAAGGGCATGATGTAAGAAATGCGATTAACCTTGACTTGGAGCTTCCCTCATCATTTCGGAAGGATGAAAACTTAAATGGAAGCAACAGTAAATATCAGCCAGATGAGTTAAATCTGATGCCAGAGCGTGGGACAGAAAAGGATTTGATTGGATACGACCTTGCTTTAGAATATGACATGCAAATTCACACCGAAAAGAATGGTTCATTGTGGAAACAAAATAAACAGAAGGATGGCCGGGAGGGTTCTAAAAAGTCAGATAAAGACCGGAATTCAAAACTTGCAACCCATGCATTGGATAAGAAGAAGAAAGTGGGACCAATAAGAAAGGGAAAACCTTCAAAACTGAGTCCCTTGGATGAAGCAAGAGCTCGTGCCAATCGTTTGAGGACATATAAAGCTGATCTTCAGAAAATGAAGAAGGAAAAGGTATTTTGTTGCCTGATACTATACTCACTACAGTCAAAAGTTTGATGATTTATTATGAACCATTGTTCGTGGGTGCATTATATCTGTCCATTGCCAGTTGCATCTATCATCTTTTGGCACCTTGCTTATCAGATATATTTATGTTGTAATTCTGCTTTTTTGTTTCATCTCTTTTCAGGAAGAAGAACAGATAAAACGCCTGGAAGCTTTGAAGTTAGAGAGACAAAAGAGAATTGCTGCTAGAAACAGTTCCATTCCTGGTCCATCAACCTTACAACAAATAAGAAATCCTTTACCCACAAAACTTTCTCCGAGTTCTCAGAAATCATCAAAATTCATGGATACAGATCCTGGATCATCCTCACCTCTGCAAAGATTCCCAGTCAGCTCTGTTTTGAGGGGATCTATCAATTATCTTAAGTCCTCTAAATCGAGCAAACGGATTGCTGGGAGTCACTCTGCTGGTAACAGGTTAAACCGGTCAGTCTCATCATTGCCTGAAGCAACAAAAGAGAATGGCACTATAACTCCTGATGCAAAGGCATCAATGGCTGGGATTAGAAGGTTATCAGAACCTAAGTTAACTACCAGCCATTATGGTTCTGCAGTTAAGCCGTGGAATCAGGAACGCATTTCAAAGCCAAAGGCCTCTGGTGGGCCTGAGATAAAAAAAATATCTGCAATAATGAAATATGATCAGAGAAAGGCTGCATCTCTTTCAGAAATAAAAATTCGAACTGTAAAGGAGCATGATGTTGTCCACGGAAAATCAATAACAGAAACACTAGATAAGGTAAGTAGCAGTAATTATCATATGAAGTCTAAAGGTAATGAATACAAAGTAAATTGTGAAAATATTTCACATGATGGGGATAACCAAATAATCGAGAAGACAATAGTGGTGCTAGAATCTGATAAGCTACGTCTTCCTTCCGTGCACACATTGGAAGGAGATAAAGATTTACAAGTGACGCTTTCAAGTGATTCTAGTACTGGAGAGAAACTTGAGATGGTAAAGGATCATGCTGGTACTCCAAGTGTTTTGCCACTCACCATGGTTGTGGTTGGAGAAGAAACTGGTGAACATCAGGTAGAAGTCCAAAACCATATTTTAGAGGTAGGTGAGTGTGGAGCTCAAGGATATGACCTCATATAATATACTGTTCTTCAATTGACATAGATGTCTTGGAAGCATTTGACTTCTTGGTGTTTGATTCAACTTAGAACTTTGACCTGATATTAGGTTTGATTTGCATATGGTGCTAACCTAATGGAAGCACTTCAACTTGGTGAATGCGTAGTACTCTATTTGTTTAACTTGAACCAGATTAATTCTGTACACTCTTTTGTAACATTTTGAATCTTGGAAATCAATGGATCAATTTCTCTTTGGGATTGATTGATGAGTTGATCTTTGGTTCATGCTGTGTATGCTGTCAGACTGCCACTCGAAGTGCATCTAATGAAGAGAAAAAGCAGCCCAAACATTCAAGGAGTAGCTCCACTGGACCATACCAGCCCCCTTATGCTCGGATCTCTTCTTTGGAAGACCCTTGTACTGGGAATTCTGAGTATGGAAAAGCACCTCCAGTGAACTTACAGACTGAAACAACTGGTGCAGAGACCCTAAAAGCTTATGTATCTGATTCTGAAAACTTGAAATTAGAAAAGATCCCTGAAGCAGCAAATAAGCCATCTAAAGGAATTAGACAGCTACTGAGGTTTGGAAGAAAGAACCATGATGCAGGTGAAAAAAATACTGAACTGGACAATGTCAGTGTAAGTTCTGGGGCAGACATTGGTGTTACCAACAATGGCCCCGGTGAAGGTAAGAATTATGTTATGTGTCATTATTTAAAATCCTTTTAGCTGCTTATAAAGTCTGCTTTATATAATAGCCACTGATAAATTGTAGAAAGATCCATGTTCTAGTGGCAAATATCCCATGCATCTTAAGCAGTCAACTGCCTGCTCTGTACTGCAAGAAGGGTTTGAACCTTTTTCTTTGCCCTCTTTCAACCTCGAAAAAAAGAACTATGGAATGAAAGAACAGATTCTTAAACCACTTGACCACATGTGGGCATCTCTTTCCAATAAACCATTCAACCCAAAAGCTCAACCACATAAACACTCTGATAACATGTCAAGAAACCAGTTAACCTAAAAACTTAAGCTATTGGTTGAGGCCAAAGAATGGATCGCATATTATTCTAGTATCTTGTTTGAAAGGTCACACTGCATTATAGTGAGATTGCTCATGCCAATATTATTGGTTTTTCGTGTTAAATTGATCTCGCACAACATTCATGATTGTGGATCCATGTTCACATGCAATGTGTTTTGACGCCTTAAAAGTCTTTACCTAATAATACATGCCGCAGCTAGGATTACCTGCTTGCTCCATTTTTAATTGGATGAAAGCTATGCTCAATAAAATCTTCCTTTTTTAAAATTTTTTTTGTCCAAGGGGTTCAATTTAATTTATCATTTGCTAGATGCATTGCCTACAGCACTGTTGGGCTCTGCAGCTATTTGATTAAGCAGTGCGTTTAATATATATCTTTTTTGTGCATTAATGCATTTTTTCATATATAGATGGACTTGAAATGAACCTTTGTATTTCATATTGAAATGCTAATATTTTATGCTCCGACACTTTTAGAAGTAGTCAGCTATCTCTTAAAATAGTTTTGTATGCTGCAATATGGCATATAGTACACCACCGAAAAGGCTTTGAGAGCCTTTTGCAAGTTAATAGACATTGCCTTTTCCCATGCTTGTCTGGCTCACTAGCTGTAAAGTAGGAACTTGGTTGGAAACACGTTTATGTCAGGTGAGAAGCATGAAATATAAACTACTCTGATTATTAAGACCATCCATTTTGCTGTCATAACAGTTCAAACTTTGAAGAAGCTCATCTCTCAAGAAGAAAGTCTAAGTGCTGGCACTTCTCCTCAAAAGAGTAATAACACATGTAACATGCATTTAATCACTTCCTCTTCATTTTCTGATCCTATTTGTCTAAAGTTACACTTTCACTGCAGCTTCTCGTTATTTCTCTTTGTTATCACCATTCAGAAGCAAGATCAATGAAAAAAAAGGCTGATTGGGTTGACCATATGATACTGTTATACGTGGAGGTGTGGAGGTGAGGGGGCAGCAAGCTTATCTGTGGGTACAATCTACATTTTCCAAGTCTTCTTTTCTGTTGTGGAAAGTTGGTTGATTTACATCCAATTTAGCTATGAAATGTTTGTGGTGAATTAGTTTGTAAATCAGCATATGTTGATACTTGTAGATTATTTCAGATTGTCCGTAGCAGACCGAACTTGATGACGTATTTTCTTGCGGTGGCAACAACACTGGAACTTACGCAGTCCATTGTAGCAACACTTGTTCTGCTTATTTTTCTTTGTTCTTTTAAGTTGATTGCTTTCAAGAAATGGGATTTATAATATCAGCATATGTTATAGATGAGTAAGTTTCTTCCATGTTTATGGTTTAGTGGAATGTATCTTATTCTTACCTCCCATATGCCAGCGCATGCTATGATCACAACATCCAGACTTAATTGGCTGGCATGGCAATGGCATCCTCCATTGGCCTTGGAAAACCTTCTTTCCGTAATATAAAGCGTTGAAGCCCGAGTGACAGTGACTACTGATTAGCCATCAAAAATATATGAATACCGTAAAAAAATAAAATTTCCATTTGATTTAATAGAAGTAGTGGGAAAGAAAACGAGAATTTGATCATCAAAAATAATGAAGCAGCCCCTTTTCATAAACGTTTTGAAAGTTTGTTCAAACTGTAGAGACGTACCTGGACCTTGAAAAGAAGTCTCTTCAGCCTCATTTTCTGGTCAGATCCGTATTTATATTAAAGGGAAAATGGTCGGTTTCATTTCAGACGAGGGACGGGGTGGGTAGGAGAGTCTCATTTCGCAGGACATAAAAGTCAAACCTGCTTTTTTAACAAGACTTGATTATAACCGTTGATTCCATGGTCAAATGTGTTTTAATGCATTTGTTATTGAAGTCAATTATTAATTCTGCTGGCTAAAAAACTTCTCTCTCCCCCTCCCTACCTATATATATAAATTTGTGGATCATATCAAATATGAGGTTATTATTAAAATATTTTTAAAAATAAAGTATTTAATATTTAAAAAGAAGATAATATGGATAGTTTTAATAGAATTAAGTTTAAGAGAGCTACGATTGATTCACTTTTTTTCAATGTTAATATGTTAAATATGCTTAAACATACATTCTTTCCGGTAATTGAGGAAACAAAAATTAAATGGTATAACAATATATATTTTTATCTCAACCTCCTCTTACGATTTACGAAACCCTCATCATGTAACTTTCTCTCGCCAGCCCCTGACCAACCACCCTAATCGTTGCATGGTGTGTATGTAAGCCAACCCTTCAACTCGCTCCTTCCTCTATTGCTCTAAAGTCTCAACCACACCTACACTCTTATATATCATATTCTTCGATTCAAATCTCCCTCAACTTACTTTTTTTCTTTTAATCGATGGTTAATTAATTTTTCCATTTGTCAAAATAGCGAAGACCCTCATCAAGTTCTAAACTTTTATCAAACTTCTACCTTCATCCTAAACTTTTTTTTCCCAGTCTTTAATCCATGTCTCGTCATCTTGTGGCATATGAACAACGAGAAACACACTGAGGAAGATATGGGTACAGGTGGTTGGGGACCACAGACCTGAAGCCAAGCTCACCTACTGCTCCCTAATAGATATGCGAGTCTGGTTGTAGTTTCTCTTCCTTTGGAGGTCTTTAAAGCCGGTGCACAAAGATGGAGGTCCACACTAATAGGATATTTTTTTAGATAGAAGAGTTGCACACCTAGTTATGAAAGAATGGGCTCAGGCAAATTGAAGACAACATGTTTTAATTAATATGTATGTCAACAATGACAACACCTTCTTCTTTAGGTTTTCTAGCCAGGATGAAGCAAAGAAAATCTTAAAGATAGGGCCATGACATTTTTATAACAAACCTTTACTATTGTAGACATGGAGACTAGGGTTACACATTAACAAGATAAAACAAGACAATATCCCAATTTGGATCAGTATACATGAAGTACCTCTCGAGCGTTGGACTATTAGCGGGCTAAGCTACTTAGCTAAATGTATAAGTAGACCTATTTGCATAGATCAAGCCACTATTGGGACCTTTAGGATAAACTTTTCCAGATTGTGTATATTAGTAAATATCCTAACCCTTTTACATGAAAAATATGCCTATTATTAGATTGAATGAGGAGTTTGAATCAATTGAGGATGAAGGTTACTTGTGCATGGAAACCTAAGACAAATCCCCTAATAGGTGGTAGCCTACTGGAAGAAAGTTCAAGAAAGCTAGACAGGAA